>SWKU01000057.1:0-84628 GCA_011058905.1 Curvularia kusanoi | reverse complement strand
CCCTAACCCTAACCCTAACCCTAACCCTAACCCTAACCCTAACCCTAACCCTAACCCTAACCCTAACCCTAACCCTAACCCTAACCCTAACACTACCTAATTAACAAGCAGGAAAACAACTATTTCCCTAGAGAGGACAAACGCAAGGCAGTTCTTAAATACCTTGTTATTAACAAAGTCTGCATAAATAATATCTAGCAGTAATGTATAAACAACAACTGCGAAGCACATAAGCAAGACAAATTAATTAATAGATTTAGTAATAAGGAGTCTTTTTTAGGCCAGAGCGCTAAGACTCTAATAAGAGGTTGCTTAACAACATACAGAGCACTAGGAGTAGATCCCTAGATACTAATAGGACCTATTTACTTATTAAGTTACCTATTATACTAAACAGTAGACAGTTTAAGGCATTATTAGACTTAGGAGCATAGAGTAATTATATTTCTTAGCAGACTATTACGCACGCAGGCGTGCGCAAGTAAAGGAAAGATTATCCTTACCTACTATAAGTAGCTAACAGAGAACTAATGCCTAAGGAGGCAGAAATAATATACAAGGTGTCTACTCCTATAACCCTAAAAGGGCACTACAAGGAAATAACCCTAGATATTTTTAGGATAGCTACTTACAACATTATATTAGGAATTCCCTAGTTACAAAAGCATAATCTGCAGATAGACTAGAAGAATAACAAGCTTTTGTTAGATTGCAACTACAGCACACTACAATTAGATTCTACGCAGCTTACGATGCAGCTAGTAGATAAGAAGGAGATAGCGAATATCTCTTTAACTAAGACGTGCTAAGTTAGAGCAGTTAATTGCACAAATACTAACAGCCTACTAGATTACAAGGTAACAATTAAGGAGAAAAAGAAAAGTGCACCTCCTGCTATCCCTAATTTGTACAGATAGTACGCTTAGATATTTAAAGAAGAGTTAACTGTAAAAGCGCTACCTAAACATTAACCTTAGGATTGCGAGATTAAGCTTATAGAAGGGAAAGAACTACCCTTTAGGCTAATATATTAGTTATCTAAAAAAGAACTTAAGATACTGCAAGAGTACATTAAGGAAAACCTCGCAAAGAGATTTATTAGGAAATCTAAATCCTTAGCAGGATTCTCTATTCTATTTGCACTAAAAAAGGACAGCAAACTACAACTTTGCGTTAACTACTAGAAGCTTAACAACATTACGCTTAAAAACTAGTACCTACTACCAAATATATCCAAACTACAGGATTAGTTAACTAGAGTAATATACTTTACTGCATTCAACCTATAAAAAGCGTACAACCTTATACATATAAAGGAAGGCGAAGAATAGAAGACAGTATTTAGAACCTATTATAGTTATTACAAGTACACAGTTATACTATTTAGGCTTACTAATGCACTAGCAGTATGCTAGGCCCTTATTAACAACACGTTAAGAGAATACTTAGATATCTCTGTAGTAGCATACCTTAATAACATCCTAGTGTTTAGTAAGACACTAGAAGAGTATAAATAACACGTTAAGTAAGTGCTAGAATATTTAGTAAAAGCAGACCTCTACCTAAAGCTAGAGAAGTGCGAATAGCACAAAGAAGAAGTAGAATTCCTTAGCTATATTATAGGACGACACAGGGTTAAGATAAGTAATAAAAAGATACAGGTTGTTAAGGAATAGCTAATACCTAAGACAGTTAAGGACATCTAGGCATTCCTAGGTTTTATTAACTTTAACTAACGCTTTATTAAGGACTACTCCAAGATAGCCTTACTACTTACAAAGCTTACGCAGAAGGACACACTATTTAAATAGGAGAGAGTATAGGAAGATGCTTTCTAGACACTTAAGCAAGTATATATTAAACTACTAACATTAGTTACATTCTAGACAAATAAACTACTTTAATTAGAAGCTAATACCTTAGATTTAGCGCTAGGAGCATGCATTACGCAAGAACAAGATAGACAATAGCACTCTATTACCTATTACTTACGCAAGTTCTTAGGAGTAGAGGAAAATTACAACGTGTATAATAAAGAACTTATAGCAATTGTAGACGCTCTAGAACATTAGCAAGTATATGCTAAAAGTTATTTAGAGCTTACAATCTACACAGATTATAAGAACCTAGTACACTTTATAACAACTAAGGTTTTAAATTAAAGGCAAGTTTAATAGTCTAAACTACTTAGATAGTATAAGTTTAAGATTCTATATATACTAGGAAAGGACAATAGATAAGCTAATGCACTTAGCAGAAGACACAACATTGCTAGATTAAAGATAATTAATAAGTTAGCAATTTTAGGAATTAACAACAACAGATTGCTAGAACTATCCTAACAACTTAATAACGTAATAACTATCACGCAGAAATAATAATACCTTACCTAGGTTCCTTTAGAACTAGAAGATGAAATTATTGCAGGACACTATAATAACCTAATGTATAGTTACCCTAGTATTATAAGAACAATAGAACTTATTAAGTAATACTACAAGTTCCTAAATATAAAAGACAAGGTTACTAAGTACATTAAGAAGTGTGTTAGCTGTTAGTAGAACAAATATAGTACGTATGCTAAGTACAGAGAAGCACAAGCAATAGAGCTGCTAACAGCACTATAGATAAATATTACAATAGACTTTATTACGCAGCTACTACCCTCTAAGGACCCTATTACAGGATATGTCTATAACGTAATATTTAACATTGTTAATTAATTTACAAAAGCTGCTAAATTTATACTATTTTAATATAGCTATACTGTAGAACAACTTGCACAAGTGTTCCTAGATAGATTTATTAGGTATTACAGCATTCCTAAATTAATTATTAGTAACAGAGACAAGCTCTTTATGTCTAACTTTTGGACTACGTTTACTGCAGAAGCAGGAATTAAGAAGAAACTATCTACAGTATATTATCTACAGATAGACAGATAGATAGAATAAGTAAACTAAATAATAGAAACTTACCTACAAATCTACTACAATAATTAGTAGGATAATTAGGTTTTACTCTTACCTATAGCACAGATTGCATATAACAATAAACTTTTAGAAGTAATAGGTATATTATTATTCTTTACAAACTACAGAAGACATCTAAATCTCTTTACACAAAGTTTTAACAGCAACATTTAAATAAAATTAGCAACAGCCTTAGTTAGCAAACTAAAGGAAATATATAAGAAATTGCTTAAGAATATTGCTAAAGCTTAGTTATAAGCAGTTTCCTATACTAATAAGAAAAGAAAAACAGCACCTCTGCTAAAGGAGGGAGATAAAGTATATCTCCTTATAAAGAACCTACGCACAAAGAAACTAACAAAAAAACTAGACAAGGTTAAGGTTAGACTATTTCTTATTTCTAAACAAATTAGCCTAGTTAACTATTAACTTAAGCTGCTAAAGGATACAAAAATCTATAACGTATTCTACATCTTGCTACTAGAACTAGCTAACCTAGAAACGCTAATCTAGAAAGACTTCTACTATTAAACTAATAGTAATAATAAGTAGGAAGTTAAGGAAATACTACAATACTGTAGGAAGGGACGAACAGTTAAGTATCTAGTTAAATAGTTAGGATACCTAAATTTAGAAAATACGTAGGAACCTAAAACGAACCTCACAAACTGCTAAGAATTGCTAGATTAATACTACAGGACGTTGCCTCGTTAATATAACCTAACGTTAACTACATTGTAGGAGAAAATGCTACCTGCGCGTCTACAGCAGGACAATAAATCTCCTTAGTATAAAGGTTCTCACCTAACTCTTCTACCTAATTAATTAGGCATTCTATCTTCTTTGCAGCACGCTCTTTTGCTTACGCTAAAATAGCCTTATTTCTTATTAACCTAGAGATTACAGTTGCTAGCAAAGCTTTATCTTCTTCTACCTTCTTCTTATACTTAGCACAAGTATAATTAAGTAACTCCTAAGTTAGATTAACGTACAGACGCCCGCAGCAAACGCACTTAAAACACTTTAGGTAATTTAGGCTCTTTAAAGTTATAATAAAGCACTTCTAACCTTTAGAAAAATAATAGTTACAAGGAATATTAGCAACTATATTGTGTTGCTAAATTTTAAGGGCGATGCGCAGTTATTCCTAATAAGATAAGGAAAGTTATTGTTTAGATAATTAGGGTTAAGGAGTCTTAGAAGATATAATGCGTTTAACCTTAAGAACTTAAGATGTAGGGTAACGCTTATAAAGGACACTACAACAATTTAAGATAAATCTAATAGAGAAGGGGGATAGTGTTATAATCCCTAATCTTACAGCTAGTTATTTCTATATTTCCTGTAACTACGCGCTGCAGCCTACAGCAGCTTAGTAACGAAATAAGGTGCAGCCTAGAGTTATGTAACTCTGCCTTACTCCTTAGCGCGTAAGAAGGATTATAACATATAACTACCTTACTCTTAGATAAGTGAGAAGGATTAAACTTACTCCTTAGTGAGTAAGGAGGATTTACCTTACGTTAATTATTGTAAGGTTAGCATCCTAACATTGCTAACTAAGGATTTTATAGCAAGTATATATTTAGTAGGAATACGACTCTTACAGTCTATATTTAACTTAGTTAATTAAGTTTGTCTTTAGATCTTAACTCTACTTTTAAGCTAGACAGATTGCCTGTACTACTTATTGTTACCTACTTAAGCAACACAGTCTCCTCTATACACTTAGCACCCTAAGCACTATGTAGAATCTTAAAACTGTATCCATCCCTAAGAACCAATAGAATAGTACTAACGAGTTTACCTTATCGTACGACTTTAACAGTTATTTCTATATTTCCTACAACTACGCACTATAGCCTATAGCAGCCTAGTAATAAAATAAGGTGCAGCCTAGAGTTATATAACTCTACCTTACTTCTTAGCGCGTAAGGAAGATTATAGCACGTAATTACCTTACTCTTAGAAGAGTAAGAAGGATTAAACTTACTCCTTAGTAAGTAAGGAGGATTTACCTTACATTAATTATTATAAGGTTAGTATTCTAACATTACTAACTAAGGATCTTATAGCAAATATATAATTAGTAGGAACACAACTCTTATAGTCTATATTTAACTTAGTTAATTAAGTTTATCTTTAGATCTTA
Organism: Curvularia kusanoi; assembly: GCA_011058905.1. NCBI lineage: Eukaryota > Fungi > Ascomycota > Dothideomycetes > Pleosporales > Pleosporaceae > Curvularia > Curvularia kusanoi. The sequence continues at coordinate 79,504 of SWKU01000057.1, read as the reverse complement.
ACTCTACTTTTAAGCTAGACAGATTGCCTATACTACTTATTATTACCTACTTAAGCAACACAGTCCTCTCTATACACTTAGCACCTAAAGTACCATGTAGAATCCTAAAACCGTATCCATCCCTAAGAACTAACAGAATAGTACTAATAAGTTTACCTTATCGTACAACTTCAACATTAGGTTGTGCTGTCTAGCTGCAGAGTACACTACTATACTGTAATTAGGCTAAAAATTAGTAAAAATAGAGATATAATGCTAAGAACGCGTATACTGTAGTTAATAGTGTTTTTGTTAGAGTCTATTAGTTAGAACCTGCTAAACAAACCTGCCCTGATATTTCTCCTTTCTAAGCGAAAACGCAGTAGCGCTAGACCTATTTCGTTGCGAACTACCCCCGAGGTCGCGTATCCTCTCGACAAGGTCGCCCCTCGGTCTTGGCCTTACCCCCTTCGGCCTTTCTTCGGCTCCCAGCCTGCGCTACGGCCACCTGCGCACTTAGGCTTAGGGTCACTACCTTCAGGATACCTGGCAAAGATACCTGGACCAACCAACAGATACCTGGAAGAAAACTTGAGATACCTGGCTGATTTCCCTTCGATTCTTACTTCCTTCAAAACTATCGGAAAAATTCCAACGTTGGTTCCTGGGCCTGGTTTTTGTGTTCCTCCCTTCGGCTCTTCTTCGGCGCCCTACTCTGGCCCGCCAGGAAACTACCAGCAAACGATACCTGGTAGATACCTGGTATAACCTTGGGATACCTGGAAGGAAATCGTGGATTCCTGGCTGAATTGCCTTCCATTTCTACCTAGAAAATTTTCGCCTCAAAATCGAAGAGGAATTCCAGGTATCCGTCGAACCCCCTTGGTTTGGGATACCTGGAGGGATTTTAGCGTGCACGTACCGGCTTGGCGGGATACCTGGCCAGGTATCCGAAACCCAATACCTATAGCCATCGCAGACACTGGATTTGACAAGGGATTTGTGGATCAAGTGCATAACGCGTTTTACGGACGTGTGCACCAGATTAACGCCTTTTGGTTTGCCAAATCTGACTGTGACGGTCACGGAACTCATGTTTGCGGGGCAGCTGTCGGCAGCGGCACAATAGACGGCATACCGATCAGAGGCACCGCTCCGAGGGCGGGGATCATCGTACAATGCCTGGGCTGCGGTATGCAGGGGGTGCCTCATGATTTGACCACACTCTTTCAAGCCGCTTACGACTTCGAGCTTGACGATCGTAAGGTGCGAGTCCATTCAAACTCATGGGGAAAAGTCATGGAGCAAATAGACGATGCATTCGAACCCAACGGATACGACGTGCCTGCAGAAGAGGTTGATAGGTTTGTCTGGGAACACTTGGACATGGTGATATGTTTCGCGGCTGGCAACGACGGAGACAAAACCGAGGTCTCACCAGCGCAGATTGGGTCCGAAGCGGCCGCCAAGAACTGTATCACGGTGGGCGCATGTGAGAACGACTATCCAGATCGAAACCAGGACCCAAATCGGGTGGCCAAATTTAGCAGCCGCGGTCCTATCACTAGAGGGGAAAACAACAGCCCACCACCGCGCTTTAAACCCGACGTTGTCGCACCTGGGACGTGGATTCTCTCAACTTGTTCGGGGCAATTAGACACCGAATGGATTTCAACGAACACCGAAGACAGAATAGGCCCACGATGGGGTCAATCCCCGGATAACAATTGGTGGTATATGGAAGGTACTAGCATGGCCACTCCGCTTGTCGCTGGTTGCGCAGCTGTCTTGCGCGAGGCTCTCCGAAAACCCCAGGACAACGCCGATCTACGTCCGTTTTGTAGAGACGTGGATCTCGTCGCCAGCGGAGCTGCATTTCCAAGCGCCGCCTTGATCAAGGCCTTGATTATTAACGGTGCCGAAATCTTGGCCAGGCCAACGCCCAACGCTGACTCCGGATTCGGTCGCATCAATCTCACGAATTCCATCCACACTGCACGCCGCCATGGGACCGCGCGCTTTCACGAAGGGATCCTTAGAGACGAAGGACCAGGAAGAAGGTTCGAGGTTGAGATACCTGCCGAGCACACTCTCCGGACCACACTTGTATGGTCAGACCCGTCAGGCGAAAGTCTCCAAAATGAACTTCAGTTAAGCATCGAAGGAGTAGCCGATCCAGATCCCAATAATAACGTACAACAGATTGAGTGCAGGGGCCCGAGGCGCGCCATCATCACTGTTAAAGCTCAACAACTTACCCAGATGCCGCGAGACTTATCGTTCCAGCCGTTCGCAATCGTTTGGCGACTATGTCATAATAACTCATCTCGAGCTTCCAAAAAGGGGACAAATACTTTTTGAAATGGGTAACAAGGATCCAGAAGTAAGTATCGTGCAAAAGTAAAGTCATGAAGAGAACCATGAAAGGTGCTGGATTCATGGCCCAACCTGTTGCTGGTCCGTTTCGCATTTCGATTGTTGGCGGCGCTGTCGACGTTCGTCATTTTAAAAACAGAAGGAGGTAGTGCAAGAAGCTCGGAGGTTGATAGCACGAATTTGTGAGCCAGGAACAACGCTTCAATCGTCGCTGTCTCAGAGTCGAAGACGTCTTACGATCAGAAAGATGTTGTCTCAGTGCTGCGTTATGGAATGCTAATCAATCTACTCGAGCACGAACACGATGATAGCAATAGCTAGAGGGCTTCTGGGGTTGATCAGAAACTGGCGCAAGTCCGCGTTGTTCATCACGAGCGGAGACATCGAGAGCAGAGCCGGTCGAGCAATATGTGTCTGGGACCGAGTATTGCTGGAGGAAGAGGCCTCAGGCAGGCAAATCTCGAGGATGAAGGCCGCTGGAGAGAATTGAGAGGTTGCGATTTGTGTCTCAGACGTTAACTTGTGGGTATCAAGCTTTCCGATAGTTGGGACTGGCAAATTTTCCTTTGCTGTTACTCGACTTTCAGCTCGCACGCTCTAGTCAATACCATTCCGTCCAACTATAATCAAATCCGTGCTCTGATAATCTAATGTCTGAAGAGAGCCTACCTACCCCTCTTATTATTTACAACTATGTACGTAAAGTTGTAGAACGCTAGATAGGATGTAGGTACCAGCATGACTAGGAATAATCGTGTTCTTAGATTGTAGAGAGCGCAGTGACAACAAGTAGGGCCGTGGTTGTTTCAGACTAAACGGCAAGTGGATAGCGCTAGGAGAGTAATGCGAGCCGTGCGAGGACGTTATTTAAATTGCGGCTAAGCATACGAGGTAAATCGCTGGATTACAATTTTAGATTTCAGCGTGGAGCCGAATTAAAATTCAGGAGTTTTCGCTAAGCACGGGTGAGTACTCCGCGTACATATCAACCAGCGAAACAAAGAACATAAGATAGCTGTTAGAGACATTGTTTTCTCCAGCGAACTTACTCGTTCAGGTCTATTCCGTCATGTGGACCCACACTCTTTTTCTACGTTTTGCCTTTGCCTTGTTACCGATATCTGCACCCGCAGCCTCTGCTTCGCAATTGTCTCCTCGTTCCGAATACAGGACCAGTGCTTCGTTACCAAAGCATGCCTGGTCCGAAAGAGAGCTAAATATCAACGCGGAGAAGTTTCCTACTCCAAAGCTACTTCAGACTGAGAATCTGGAAAGTCTGTCCAAACGCCAGAGTAACGAGACAGACGATTCACCTATCTTCTTCAGAAACAACAATGTCTGGTATCGAGACGCGAGTGGACAGGAGACTCAAATCTCAACAACTGGGACGGACGACAGCCCCTTCAGCAACATAACATACCCTTCACCGGACAACAAATTCGTCGTCGTATTCCAATCAACGCCAGCCCAGGATCACATCATATACGAAGTGGAGTCGAGCCCTTACGACCAGTTGCAACCTCGCTTGCATCAATTCCAGTACTTGAAACCGGGTGACAATGTAACCATTGATAGGCCTCGAATGTTTGATCTGACGATCATGCGCGAGGTGTCAACGGATAACGCATTGTTTGAGAACCCATACCAGCTTTACTCGCTGAACGGCGGATGGAGCGCGGACGGCTCTGAATTCCGCTTCATATACAATCAGAGAGGACACCAGATTGTGCGTATAGTCGGCATGAGTACCAAGGGAGATGTCCGTGCCATTGTAGAGGAAAAAAGCGACACGTTTGTGGACTACTCACAGAAGCTTTATTACAGAGAACTCAGCGGGTCAAATTCGAGTTCAGACTCAAACGAAATGATCTGGGCCAGTGAACGCGATGGATGGAATCATCTTTACCTATACGATCTGAGCAGTGGAAGCGTGAGAAACCAGATCACCAAAGGAGAATGGGTGGTGCGTTCCGTGGACTACGTAGACGAGACAAAACGGCAGATCTGGATCAAGGTCCTCGGCGCTGTTGCCGGCCAGGACCCATATTACGCCCACCTCGCGCGTGTCAACTTTGACGGCTCGGACTTCAAAATTTTGACTGCAGGCGATGGTGACCACTCCTGGTACTTCAATGAAGATCGATCAGTCTTTACAGATACGTGGTCTCGTATGGACATGGCCGAGAAGACTGTCACGCGTGACGCCGAGACTGGAAACAAGACAGCCGACGTATCGGAAGGCAATCTGGACAGCCTTCTCTGGCCTATTCCCGAGCGCTTCGCAGCGCTAGGCAGGGACAATTCCACTTTGATCTATGGTCTCATCTTTCGCCCCTATCAGATGGACAACAGCACTCGTTATCCCGTGATCGAGAAGATCTATGCTGGACCACACGACTTCTTTGTACCAAAATCATATATGAGCCATGATGAGGCCCACCGGCTGGCAAACCAGGGATTCGTTGTGGTCCTCATCGACGGTATGGGTACCAATTGGCGCTCCAAGGCTTTTCACGATGTTTGCCACAAGAACCTCAAAGACGCAGGATACCCCGACCGTATTGCTTGGATGAAAGCGGCGGCTTCAACCCGCCCTTGGATGGACATCAGCCGCGTTGGGGTCTATGGCGGCTCTGCAGGCGGTCAAAATGCCATGGCTGCCCTACTCTTTCACAATGACTTCTACAGTGTGGCTGCTGCAGACTGCGGATGCCATGATAATCGGATGGATAAATTATGGTGGAACGAGGCATGGATGGGGTATCCAGTCGACCAGAGCTATGAGGATAGTTCCAATGTCGTGAATGCAGGAAAATTGGAAGGCAGTCTGTTGCTTACTGTTGGCGAGCTGGACACGAATGTAGATCCAGCAAGCACAATGCAGGTTGTGAACGCGCTCACTCAATTGGATAAAGACTTCGACTTGGTTGTCATTCCGGGAGGCGAGCATGGAGTTGCAACCACAAACTCTTACGCACTGAGAAGGACCCAAGATTTTCTATATCGGAAGTTGAAGGGCGCTGAACCACCTAAATCCTGGTTTTAGAGGCAGCTTAGATTACATGTATTAGATCTATATAATCTAATGATCCCTACATCTACGCTCCCCTCACAAACCGGGCTTAATTCTCGCTTGATGCGTTATAGTGCACGACTTCGGTCCTACTTTGTCCCCTTCCAGCCTTAGCCTATTCACCACGAGGTGACGAGCAAGGCTGCAATTCTGGATCCCGAGAGCGTAGCAGCCATAAGCGCGGCCAGTGTGGTCTCCCCCGTCTTCAAGACAGATATATAAGTGCGTTATCTAGCTGTTAGTGTTGAGACCTGATTTACCAGCACGTGTCCAGTACCGCACCAAGATTGTGGATCGGATTGATAACACTCAAGTCCAGCGTTCTACTCATTCAAATCTCGCTCCAGGTGTACACTCCGATTCGTACCGTCTTAGCCACGTACCTTGACCTCTCGTTCTCACACATCCCAGTCCTTGGCACTCTTATTGATACCTCCGAGGTAGCTCCAGTTACTCTCCAACCACGCACCGCAGGTTGACTACCTCTGGTAGGATATACCAGACCTTCTAATCGGAGGTCGGAGTCAGCTGCTATTTCCGACTTCCTAACTGCTTTTGTGTGGAACATTACCCTTTCTGCTATGTAAAATGCTCCTGATCCTCACTTACACTAAAATCTCACACAGCTCTGAAATGTTGCCCTGGAATGCTGTAACTATTCATTCCAAGAAGCTTGTATGCTTCGATTAGGATCAGCAAGACGCTTCTATAATCTAGTACGTAAGACAGAACATATGAGCCCTTGAAGGACAAAAGACTGTTGAACTCGTACTTTTAACCAGAGCTCGAAAGCACAATTTGTTAGTTCTCAGAGATAAATACAGTGACAGGTACTCGAGGGATATGGATGCGCTAAGATGTACAGACACACTTCTATCAGTCTTGAGGGCAGGATAACGATAAGTAGTACAGCAGGGTACTGTCTAGCTTGAAGGTTGGTTGAGATCCAAAGACAAACTTGATTGGCTAGGTTGAACACGAATTGTATGAGTTCGCATTCCTACTTGCTCTATACCTAGTGAATATGCAAATTCTCGGCTCGGTCAACGTGAGCGAAGTAAGCAATGACGTACAGACCCACACTGCTTGACTACCAAGGGGTGAGCACTTGTCACGTGATCTGTCATCACTATGCCGCTTACTGTGCCTTACGGGTGGGCCCTTTTAATTCCAGCGGTTAGACAGTTTCCAATATGCTGACACTCGAACAGAAGCTGTTGATAATCGGCTGTTTTATAAGAGGTCGTAACAAAGACGTCTTTATCGCAGCTACGCCAGGAATAATCAGCGTAGCTAACAGCTAATACACAAACGAAGGGTCAACAAGCTAAGCAAAAGATGGCCTAAGGGTGATATAAGGGTAGACTAACTTCAGAAGCCTTCTCTACGTTACATAGCAAGAGAATACGGCCAAATCTGACACTTACACAAAGCCCCTGGCACGCACGAAACATTCCCTAGAAATCTTAAGTCAGCTGCACACAGGATCTGACAGAGTCTACAGCCTAGCGAGAATAGTATATAAGGACGCCCTTGTCCACTACCGCCTATCATCTCATCAAAGACATCATCTTCTCGTGGCTGATCACTCATTGATTATGCGTTTTACTGTCACCACTACAGTTTTTCTTAGCGCTATTGGCAGGTGAGAGTCTCACATCGGAACTTATATCAGCTACTCACACGCCGCAGCGCCTTTGCAGGACAAAACTGCAAATGCCAAGCCCGCAACGGCCAGGGACCGGACGACAGCGGTGCTACGCAGAGGTGCTGCAACACCGCCATCAGTAGCGACTGCGTTCTATCCCCGCAGTTTCCCGGACCAAACAATCAGTGCACGGCGCGCGGTACCAATTGCCTTAACTCAGGCGCTTTTGTGGGTGAGTTCGAAAATAAAGGTCCTGCTTGGGGTTACGCAAAACTCATATAAGTAATGTAGAATGCTGTAAGATCCAGACGAACAGCAAGTTGGAGGCGTTCTGCTGGGATTGAATAAGAATGTGATTAGGTGCAGGGGTTGAAGTAGCCGGTGTCGTCAGATGTCCAGCGCCGACCTAAGAAGCGCTCGGTCGTTACTTGTCAAGTTCTGAGGACCAAGATCGATGTGTCAGCAGTGCCTTACGCTCGATACATGTCGAAGATCTTGTAGTAATAGTAGCCGACTTCCGTTCCCACATCTCCTCAATAGACTTTATAGGATCCAACGACAATAACTTCAATAACATTGCAAATCACGTTCTGCATTTGAGGTATGCACTTGAAAACTCCGAACTATGGCGTGAACAGATACCTGCCGAATTACGATTGCGTCGTCGTGGAGACAGGTGGGATGATAGAGACCCACTTGGAATTGAGCGCGACACCCTCTCTACCTGGCTCCGACGGCAGAAGGCCTTCATGGAACTTTCATACCACAATGCATGCATGTTGCTCCAGCGATCGTGTCTATATCTCGAGGCTGTTCAGTGTTCAGGTATCGCCGACCTGGTCGATTCAACGGATGATCAAGAGTTTCCTCTCCAATCACATGTCAAATGAGCTCTGCACCACGCTACTATGATAGTGGACCTAGTTTCTACCGTGGGATCCAACTCCGACGCTCTCTACGGCTGTTCTGAAGTTCTGCAGGCACTCTGGAACGCAACAACAACATTGATTGCTTACCTCTCCAGAATCTCACCCGAGAGGACATGTCGCAGGTCTTAGATATCGTCATTCGTGCAAGAGATTGCTTTGAAATATCTCCGTCTGCATGTTCAACTGCTTCGATTTCTAAATGTCCCATTCAATCTATGATTGATAACCTGCAGATCGCAATTGCAAGTCAATTGTTTAGTGCATATTTAGTAGTCATGGAAGACTTGGACATTTCTAGTGTCCTGGAAGTTTGAAGTAGAGGTATAGAATTGTTACAAAATTGATCTCCACTTACGCACAGCCACACGAAACACTCCGATCCCAATTCTAATCCTCTCAGGAAGGTTACGATCCCTAGAGCTAATACTCTCGGAAACGAGCATTCCACTTCTATCTCTCCTGATGTCTGACACTATCACGTTGCTCTCGCAAACGTATAGTAGCTGGAGGCAAACATTCTCCTGAAGATTATCTAGTGACAGGCTGCAAGTAGCCAGGCTCCAATCGAGGTCTATCGATTTGCGTGCAAAGGTATGGGACTCCTTACATCCGGCAACTCAGCATTTGTTGGACTTCTAGTATCTGGCAATTCGGCGTTGGCTGGGCTTCTGGCTTCTGGAAGCTCGGCACTGATTTCATGTGGATGTACCGACAGCTGTGAAGTATTTGAAGGTGGCGGGTAATATGCCTGCTGATGCGAGAAGGCAGTTTGCTGGTACCAATCGTCCCCTTGACGAATTGGCGAGCCTTGGTAGTGCTGTTGTGATGCATTCCAAGTGTTCAGGCTCTGTAAAGGCGAAGCTTGTGCGGAGAATGCGGGAACCGAATTCATTGACGTACCGCCCCCGGAGATAGCGGAGCGCGCAGCTGTCTTCTGCTTGCCATCTAGTTCAGATTTTTCGGTTCTGTGAAGCTCCAGCTGATGGTGAGGTTTTGCCGCCCCGCGCTTGCGACGACGCAGACATAAAACCACAATTATGATCAGCGCAATGAGAGCGATCACGCTACCTACAGTTCCGCCTATAATCGCGCCAACTTTCGTGCCACTAGGTCTTGGTTGTTGGGACAATGCACTTGGGCTGGACGGCCCCGGTATGGGCCTTGTAGCTGTCCGTGGGCCTTCCCATTTCACGTTCTTAAAGTACGGCCCAAGCGGCGAAGGGGTTGCCCAGCCTTGCGCGGGTGCCATACGACTCGCGTGACCCGATGTACTGTGTTTTGTCAGATCATAGATCCATGACTTGTGTATCGAATGTCACGTACTTGCCGCCTATGAGCGAGATAATGGTGTCGGGCACCCGATATTTGTTATACTCGTACCACAATCGCCACCACCATTTCGTTTCTGGAGGTGCTACTTCCTCTGACTCCTGTTCCAGCAGAAGGCCATGCTGTCCCATGTATTTTGGCACATCACATTGCGTGAAGGATACATTGGCAAAGTAGCCACCGATCATCATCATCTGGGAGTTGCCACGAACGGTATTGCATGAGGACCAGCCTTTTCCGGCCGCAACATTTGGAAGTCGATTTGGTTCTGGATAGATCTGGGACTGTTAGCGCTAGCAGATTTGGTAGGCGACAAGACTACTCACAAGTTTCCATTGAGATGATGGGATCGTCAAGATGTATGTTTCACCAAATGTTGCCCCATCTTCACGAACTCCTCCTTGAACGTAGCTTTTGGCAGTCAGTACGAAGTACATCCATTCCTTTACGGCTTCATACATATTGTACGAGGAGCGATCGTCCGCCCATGCGACAACAGCACACATATTCTGTCGAGGCGTAGGCACATCTCCTGTTGCAGTCTCCGTAAACCACTTGTTCTCGTTTATATCGAAGATTCGGATGTGCTGAGTTTATCAGTGTTATCGTTTGATGTCGCATGGGTATACTCGCGCTCATATTTGCCTATAATCGTGAGTGATTCCTTGTTCAGATTCATGAGAGGACTCACCTGTCGGACCGCGCCAGTAGAATCCGTCTCAACACCTCCAAAGTACACAAGCATACCAGAAGCCGATGCAGGGATGTAGTGCATAGTTCCAGCAGCGCGAGGGGTACTGTCGTAACTGTGATTCGACCAGGTTTGTGTATTCATGTCGAAAGATATCAAAGAAGATAGCATTAGCGGACTGCCAGCCCACTTTGGAGTGGTCTTGTTGCTGAGGTAGCCTCCGTAGTAGTATGCTGTCCCGCTCTCTGCGACGACTCCCGATCCGAATGCCGGCCAGCCTATACCATTTTGACTTGGAGAGGGATTAGATCGATTCCATGTATTGTATATGACATCAAAGAACCAGAGGCTGGTGAATGACTGTACGTTGGTGACATCATTATATTCTCCACCAAATAGATAGAAAAGCTTATTGGTGGCATCGGGCCACAAGATTCCACCGCTGACGGACGAGACTTCGGAGGTCTACAATGAGTCAATCGCAGTAGCAGATTTCCTGCGAAGGCACTCAGCTAACTTTGGTCAAATTTTGGTATTGCAACGGGAACTCGGTCTCATTGTCGGTCGCAAGGACGTTTTCCCACAAGAGATAGGTGTCTATCCATCAGTATCCTTGTTTCACTTAGCCGGAAAACTCACTTTGTTGCGCACTGCTCGTCGCCTCGACAGACGCTCCATAGTATACTTTGCCGCCGTCGATGTAGAGTTTGTCATCTATCACGCAGGTCTGATGTTGGTGACGGCGGCAGAAGTCTTGAATAGGATCATGCTGTGCGACCACCAGAGCAGCATACATAAGAAGCGAGAGCAACCACATGGGGAAAATGTGCAGAGGAAGTATCTCAGTTTTCAGCAGTTCAGATGGAGTCGGGGTACGCTCTCTCCACCCAAAAACCAGATTAAGCGCACATAGAGTCAGTGATCAATAAGATCCCAACAGAAATCGTTTGTCGCGTTGCACGGCATGCCGACCGTCAGAACTTACCTTGGCTTACATCCAAAATATGGACCTTTCCTGAGCTGATACGGCGCCCAGTCTTTGGCCTCTCATGTGTGTCAGATTTGGGGGCTATACTGATTGAAATTCACGCCGCGGAATTACCATGTGTGGGTACCAATCTATGTTCCTGTCGTTAATGTTTTCGTTCCGAGGACCTGCAATGGGCATCGTTGCCAGAGCTGCGATGATACAGCTTTTCTGCGGACCTGGTTGGAGTATGATGCGTACGGACACCTGCAAAGTTTATATCGGCTGATCTTTGGCAATCGTAGCGATTTTCGGAGGATGGTGACACGGACCGTTCCAATGGTTTGTGAATCAGTCGCACAGCGCACGCAGCGTAATCTAAGGCTCATGTAAAAGTATGTCTCTGTCGGGCGCACCACTATATATGTCATGACTGTCAGAGCTTCGCGAAAAGTTTTTGAAATCAAAGCGGGTCTCATGTTTCGTGGAAATGAAGACAAGACTGAAAATGCGTCGTGGTAGGGCTGTGCCGAGCAAACCAGGCAAACCAATGTCAGCAATATATACCAGTGCCCAATCAGCTTGCAATATGGGGATCTAAAACGCAGTGACAAAGGTGGATTCTTGGCACCGTGGACATAAACTGCGTCGCCAATAACAATGCTTTTGTGGGAACGTCAGCCTAAGGCACGCAGCGTCCGCGGGCTAATGGCACAGGACGAATATCGGAATCAACATGCATTTTGACAGAAACTCCACTTGCCATGGCTTTCAAGACTTCTTGCATCACCCATGCAATGTCGATCCAAGCTGATGAGGCCTAGCTATTTGATAGAAAATTGAGAATCCCTGTATTGACGATAGATCCAACGATAGCACGCAGAAATTTTACATCATCCAGAGCTTATCGAATATAAAATCATGTTTTCTAGCAATGTCTTGTATCAATATTTCTATTTAAATGGGGCATATGCCCTGCCAAGTTGATGCTAAGTCGTATCACCAACCTGTTCCGACCGGGACTTGGCAATTGCCGCCAGGTTGTTTGGACCACCTGAGTCGCGGATCTGTTGCTAATGTCGTGATTGGTCGCTGAAGACATTTCCTCTGTCCCTTGATCAATACACAAAGACGTATCGTGCCGATGTGACTGTGGATCAATCAATAGCCGCTTGCCAGTTCTTCCTCCCTCTCCCAACGTTGCCTGGCTATTTCTACAGCTGCTAACGCTTCCGCTTTTCTGAAGTCGGCACCTGGCCACCCATGTCTCCTATATATCTCCCTGTATTCGTTTACTTGTTCGTAGTCGGCCTCCAACATGTCTCCGCGGATGGGCACAAGCTCTAGATCCTCGAACTCTTGCTGCAATCCCCGGAAGAAGTCCTCTACATCCCACCCGCCGAGGAAATTGCACCGGATCTGATCATCGTACACGACGCCCTTGAATACATCAAGCGTGAAGTCTCTCCCACAGCTCTCATAACCCTGGGCAATACCAATCAGATTTGGTAAATCTGTGACCTCCGGATTCTCGCCTGGGCTAAAACGCTCCCAATCCTCACCCCATCCGTCGCTTTCGTCGCTTTCGTAGCCATTGTTGTTTCTTCCTTCCGCAGCGTCCGCTCCGACAATTTCTTCTTGCCTTTTCTGCTCTTCTCGTATTTCAGAGATCCAATATCTTATTCCTGACTCCGCTGTGCGGTAATCTCCTTCCCCTTCCTTATCGAAGTCTTGTGGGGTGTAAATAGACCAATCCACCACGTCGCATTTGTATTGAACGTGGGTAATCATCTCTCCAGCCTCTTTGCTGTCAATGTAGGGTAAGTGTTTGATAAGATCTATCACCAGAGGCGACTTGTTGAAGTTTCTGGTCGATTCAGGGGTTATATTAGGCCAGCCTCCGGGCGGGGGAAGTTTCAGCGCTGACTCTGGGATGTGCAGCTTAGTCAGGAAGGTATAAAAGTTTGTAATGATCCTGACGATCTCATCTCGGTCGACGCGCGGAGCGGTTGGATGCATCTTTGAAGTTTTGGGCTTAGGACATTGTGATTAGGAGCGGCGTAGTCATATATAGTACTTTGTCAACGATGATCCGTGCCACGTTAAGCGAAGATGGTTGCCTAGTATGTAGGGCACAACTAGAACGCGTTAGGTCGTAGGAGTTGCGGGAGCGTCAAGGAGAAGAAGTTGACAAAAAATTTGGTACTCCCACAAACACCGTTATGCATACTAACGAAGAGACCACTGACAATGACCAAGTCTTACCGAGGTCCCCAGACACAACACACGGGACTGAGGGTCAGAGCCGCAACAAAAAAATTGAACGATTTGATTTCGCCGAGGTTCGAACTCGGGACCTTTCGCGATCAATCGATGTGAGGCGAACGTGATAACCAACTACACCACAAAACCGTCAAAACGAATTCATGGAGGCCGGGCGGTTTGTGGGCATCAAGACATGCGCCAAAAGTATGAATGTGCCTCCGCGACCAAGCTCAATGTTATTAGGTCAGATCCGTTGTCGTCGTTGCAGCTAAGACCGAATGTGTCGATTCTGATACGCCACCCGAGAGCGGAGCAGGTCGTCCAACAGGATACCCACAATCTCGAAAGCATCGTTGCTGGCCTTGATCTTACGCGACATCAAGCGCGCAACTCTTCCGTAGCTGGGTTCGAGTGACGAGGCTACCTGATCCAATGTCAGGTTGGCAAACACTGATACTCAATTTGTCTCCCGGATGGATAGGAGTGATACAGCTGATAAGTGCTCGTTCAAACCCACATCAGTCCATCTGCATGCCATATGCATTGCAAGTGTGCAATGCGGAAGAAGCTCAGCTAAGTCGACAACGACTTCAGGGCCATGCACACACCAGAGATGACCCCTCAAGCAGATCAAAGTTGAGCTCTACGATACCTGAATTGCTGTATCTACAGCCACAGTCGTGGTGGACAGAGCGCATTCACATGAAGTCCCAGGCATCGGTGTCGCATGCTGCAGACAAGATGTGGCTCGCTGACTCATGGCGCTTCGTCGCCAGGACGGTGTCTGCAGCAGAGAGAACTCGATGGTGTGTACACTACGAGCAGTTCACAAGTTGGGCAACATGATGTCGCCGCATCTTGCGCAAGACTGCCAACTGTGGCCCGCGTGTCATCTGGGATTCCAGGGTGGAGAGTGTGGGGTGCGCGGCTGCTCGTATTGTGGGACCTCGCCTGCTCGGGTGGAGACTCGTTTGCGACGCGATCCTCCTTCAGACATGGTCGCTGCACAGGAAAGCAATGCGGTAACGTTACGAAGGAAGATGTGAGTTGCGCAACAGCAGAGAGGAGCGAGGATCCTCCCCGCCTTAGTCGATGCTGCGATCGGCAAAGTCGACTGGCGTCGGAACCAGTGACGCCATCAGCCAATAGGCCGCTTGGTCGAGCCTTGCGTTGCGCCTCAGCATCATCTCGGAACTTGGGATTCCCGGGACGTCCATTCAAGCTTTAACCCGCGGTATGTCTCTTGGCCAGATGCGCTTGCACAGCAAACATCGAGTTCGAGCAATTTGTGAGGCTAATAAACATGGCGGACATTCCTCACGCTGCAGTTGCCTCACAGTCAACAACGTCATTCAATGTAACAAACACGACTCATCCTCACTCTACGTGGAATGAATCTTCAACTCAATATCAAGCGACACAAATTCATAGCCCTGCAGGACCTCAGTATGACGATCTGCCGCCGTCCTACGACTTTGCTCTCAGCAACGCACGTAGCAGTGGCATTTCGGGGACCGCCAACCGGATAGAAGCCCACCTTGCCGGCGCCGATGAGGGCCACGTTTCTACCGAACCTGTTGCGGGAAGCCAGAGTACCACTATAGGCCAGACTGGAGACCTTATTTCATCATCGTCCTCTCCGACCCTCAGAGACGCGTCTTCAATTGCAGAGCCATCGCATTCTACTCCTACTGATCAGTCAGACGCTCACAGTCGCGACAATCAAGGTCCAAGAGGGCGCGAGTGCCGTGGACATAGATCCAGGTCATCGCAAGACTTAGCAGCCTTTGGCCAGAATGTGGGCAAGTGGGGAAGCCAATTCGGGCGGAAGATGAGTGCAATAGGAAAGCAATTTGGGCAGCGTACGGAACAATGGGCTTCAGCATATAGTGCCGGAGGCGGAGGCTACAATCCTCCTCCCCGTCCGATGCGTGTTGCTGCAGGGTCAGGTACTGTAGAGCCGAGTGGACCGCCTCAGTATGATCATCCACCGTCCTACGAGGCTCCAGCCGCCGAAGTTGAGCAGAATATTGGTCTCGACCGCAGTCCCAGCCCCGTCAGTCACTCTGCGGGATGAGGACGGGTGCTCACGTTGTCTGCAAGCCGCAGGTGAGATGTTGTGGCATTGATGCGCAGTCTGCGCTTATTATGGCATCCCTGCCACAACATTGCCGAGGACACAGCTCTGTGGTGGCTTAGAGACTTGTACCACATCTGTTCCACAAATCACGTTCCGCTTTCTGCGAGGCGTTTTTGCCGGAGGTAATCGAAGCCTTGTGGTTCGCCTGCGGCGCCGACTATCACATTTTGCATCGGACGCATGAAGATTGACGTGTCAATCACTGCACAAAGCATGCGTGGGACTTCCCTGTCGAGAAAAGCCATGAACTAAAGTACAGTAGATAGCTGACCGGTATTCACGCTTTCTTCGTCATCATTGCACTATTCAATACATCCCTATGTTCGGCCGGGACATAGAGGCTCTGAAAGCACCGGCAGGATGCTCGGATGAAACACAAAGTATGAGATGATCGTATTGAGTATACAGATTTTTCAACGGCAATGTATATCTGCATTGCAAATATGCTACAGAGAAGCCCAAAATCCTGTATTGACGAACTCTCTCGTCCCACATCAAGTCTATTCTACTGTCTGACTTACTAGTTTTGCCGGCTCGTGTTGAATGAGCTTGTATGCGACCTGATGCAATGGGATAGGTACTAAGCTAGCGTGAGGAGGAGAAGGCAGTGGCATTCGCATTGCGGCTGAGCCTGGCAGCAGGAGCACTGCCACCTCGTCACCAACGCCATCGCCTACGGACGAACAGAGCCCCTCTTGAATGTATATAGCTGCAGCCGATCTGTTCTATGTCCTCAAATGTGACATTGCGCATCCAATTCGGTCGCTGAAACTGGATTACTCTCGATATAATCGAGGCTCATATGCAGCAATGACCGCAACAGCCGAAGAAGACTTTCCATTGAGAGCGATTGCACCACCACAAGATCTCCAGCCTAGCGTATCTCTGGGCTTTGAGTCCAACCTGCAAGCTCTGATCGTACACTTCCATAATCTGCAGTCGAGGTCGATCAATGAAGATGGAGAGTACCGGTTAGTGCACTACCGTCCTTCTGTAAAATTTCTCCTCGAAGCTGGCCCTCAGCTATGCATGAAGTATCTCTCGACAAGCACCGGCAAGGAGGTCAAATCAGAGAATCCAGATTTAAGATGGATCCATTTACCAGCAAATAATGAATCCTGGATCGAGGTATGCCGCATATTTTCACAGTGCTGTAATAAGACATTCAATTTCAACGCTCACAATACAAAGAGACTTATGTTGCGCATATACTCCCCCGGCAGACTCGCATCGATTTCTACAAAACAAGCCGAGATGCTGTTATCGCCGGAATACTGGGTCAATCGGAGGGTTGAGACTGCGGGGCGTGCTACTCTGCACATGAGACCATTCCATTCTTATGTGAATGTTTCTCGTGAAAGTCCATTACAGAAGCCTTCTCTCAGCGTCAACTCACCAGATAGCCCTCCGCCAATACAGGTTGGACATCGTATCCAAGAGTGTAAGTGCATAGGGAGTCGTGGCATTGCGGCAATAGGTGCGGGTACGGGAGCGGCTTGCGGATGCAACTCAATGTCCAAGAATTTGTTCGAACAGTCACATGAAGAAGATGTAAAAGAAGACAGTCATGAGACATCTACTTGCAGGCAGGTATCACCATCGGATGCTCGGAGCAGAACAACTAGTAATCAAGTGTTGTTTGTCAGTATAACCTCAACGGGATTTCAGTACGATGCTGAGCAGCCTAGATGCCGTACTTACACTGGGATTTGGCAGAACAGCTTCAAAGACGTAATGTTTGCATTCAGACTGCGTTTGAACGCAAACCTGTCGGAGCTAGGCCTTCGATAGAGACAACAGCGCAGTACACCGAAGCCTATGCTCAGAAAATTGAAGACGAACGAATAGGCACAAAAAATAGTCAAGCAGATGACCCATCTACAGTAATGACAAGATACGAACTGGAATTGTCACGATATCGCAGGATGTATAGTGACGAAGAGCTAGCACTTCTGGGCTACCTGAACGTAAATTCACCCATACATCCTCGACGCACGCTCGACCATTCGCGATATCCCACTCTCCAAGGCGAAGACATTCAGAATCGTGATCGAGACCAGGTTGTCTATAGGCACACCAAGATGTTGCGTCTCAAACCCAGGTTGATCATGGTAGATCAATTGTGGATGTGGATCATCGATGAGAGTACGTCCGTGTCAGATTCTGATTGATTTAGCGCACAGTGTTACTTCGGCGATCTGATCAGTTCTAGACACTGTTGTTACGGCATTTCCAAAAAGGTGGAAAGCTCGAAGCGAGCCAGCATTCGATAGGTCTGATATTTTGGAACGAATCATGATTGATCTGACATCGAACACCACCAAGATCAGATCAGCTCCTCAGCTTGGCCACCTGATCATGCAGAAATGCTCAAGCACGTTCTTTCCCACTCCAATCGAAGTAGACCAAACAGGATTTCTCGACTTCTTGAAGTTCTTCGAGACAGCGATTGGGAATGTGGTAAGCTCTGGTTTGACACTATGAAGCTTGTTAATGACATATTTTCAAAGAACATGAAGGAATCCGGAGCTTTCAATAAACTTTGGGAGCATTCCAATAAGATGCAGAGTCTTCAAAAAGAGGTCAGATGTCGGAAGACAGGTGAGAGTCGAATCACGACAGGCTTACACTATGCCGCTCTTCATGACCAAGAGCTTGAACGCCAGATGCAAGCTGAGGTCAGTGCGCTTACGAACATCACCGAAGAGACAAATCTTCTGAAAGAGATCAAGGATATTGTTGATGAACTAAACAGTATGTTGCTCATCTACAAACAGCAAGAGCTTGTGATAGGTTCCATGGGCAATGAGACAGGCGATGATTCCGACAATGAAGACCATCACTTGGGCTCTTTACGACGTGACAGCGCAAGGACACGACGCCACAACCAGATAAGGCGATCACATGCTCGGCTTCTACAAGCTGTGATAAGCCACAAGTCAGATCTCGAGACATTGTTGTCAGAGGCAACCAAGACACATGATGCTGTAAGGCCAGAGTTAAGGGTCTGAAGTCGACACTCTGACAATTCACGCAGCTCAGTATGCTCCTCGATCTGAAGCAGAAGCAGGCAGGGGTCCTTGAAGCGGAGTATGCCCGCCAAGAAACGATCGAAACTACAGCACAGGGCAAGACTTTACTCGCATTCGCAGCTGTCACGATCGTATTTGTAAGTTTCTGGAAGACGATTATGGTGATTGAGGTTCTTTGACTGAGATCGTTCTTTCACAGTTGCCACTGTCCTTTATTGCAGCAGTATTCAGCATGAATGCCCGTGAGATCAATGGCTATTCGCGGCCTATCTGGCAGATCATGGCGATCATGAGTAATTATACAGACCCCTAGACGTTTCCTGATGACTGCTAACTCTAACAGTGCCAACGACAATAATCGTTCTTTCTCTAGCTACTGTCATTGCATATGCAGGTAGTATGCAGCAAACTTTGTTCTCCACCAAAACCCCAGCCGACAGCACAAACTACACAAATGGCAACGCTTCTATGTTCATCCGGATCATAATTTCAGTTCTGGCTGCATGTTTGACCTTCTCGGTTTGGTGTTGCCAAGGGCTCGTTCGAGGTGCCCGAGCAGTGGGACAATACTTTCGTCCCCCTGCTGGACTATTCTGCCCTCTGGTATGAGATGTAAGAAGTAACGACGTCGTAGATCTTGCAAGAGATTTGTTTGCCTGGCATGTCTATTTCCAGTTATCACTATTGACTGCCCTTAGATGCGTGCTTACATCTGGACCATACACACAAGTTCTCGATACCCTGCCCTTACAAATATGCTGACGCTGTGTGACTTTTTTTTCTTGAAGTGCCGTTCATGATAGGACGAAGAAGTAATTTGTTACTTGACAGGATCGCACCTGTGCTTCAACTCGACCGTTGCTGGATGTGAATGTCAAATCCGGCGAATATTTCACCACGTCTTATAACAAGCTGAATTGAGAGAATTTGGGGTAAGCGGTGCACCCATCTGGATGCTTGAGGCAGTTTATGCTTGAGTTGTCAGCTTAGAAATGTCGACGCATTCATTAGAGTAAATTTCAGACTGGCAGTGGGGCTGACTGCTTTGATCAACAAGTACGGCGGCGACAATATGCACCAATCAGGGCTTTATGCGGTGAGACGCAACCCTGCAGAGCGGCTAAGGCTGCAATGCTTATCCACCTTCCCTGCTAACACAACATCAGCAGCACCCCGGTCTCGGCTACATTGAACCGTCTTATTCCAGGCACTCCTTGTGATACCAAAAGGTCACCGCTTCATTAAATGCTAAACTTGCGTTGTTGTACTCCACTCCATATGGCTGATATCCAGAGACAAATATCAAGAGCGGCACTCGATTTCGTGCTATTGTAGTACATACGGCTTGTTAGTGCGCAGCTTTGGGCCGTTGATCTTGCAGCTCTATCCTGGCTGGCCCTTGCATTAGTTCTAAGTGATATGCGCTCCTGCTCATGAGGGAGTGCGCACCATTCGCAGAGCTTCTTGTTCGATTTGCAGGTTGCATCGGCTTGCATGCTGTCTGCGATATCATTGCACTGCAGTAAGGCGCCCGATTAAGAATAGCGTTGTACCTCATAAGATAAAACAATCCCTCCTTTTGTGTCATCTCATCGCAGGTTACTTGTCCTTCCTTCCAACTAGACGCGTTCACACGCTGCTCAACAATATCGCTGATCGCACTTACACATTGTAGTAGAGCAGTCTGAATGCACCAAAACAAAATGGACACTTCAGATGATCGAGAGAAAGGACATGTCGTTTCCGACGTATCTTCTGACGACGATGCACGGGAGCTTGCAAATCTTGGAAAGAAGCCAGTGCTGCGCGTTAGTATGAGCTGCTCCTGATGGGCCAAAACTGACACCCGTAGCGAAATTTCTCAACTTTGGCTATCCTTGGACTGTCATGCACTCTGATGGTGACTTGGGAAGGCATGTTTAGTGTCTTTGTTTTTGGACTCCAGAATGGTGGCCCAGCGGGTCTTATCTATGGATTCTTGTTTGTGTGGGTTGGGTATGGCTGTGTCGTTGCTACAATGGGGGAACTGGTCAGTATGTGGCCAACAGCCGGGTAAGTACATTTGCTCTGATTATGACTGATTGCGCTTATTCGAAAGGGGCCAATACCATTGGGTACACATGCTTGCTCCTGATGGGTGGAAAAGTATCCTAAGTTATATCACTGGCTGGTAAGTCGACGTCCACCAATTATAGGCACAGGCCTGATGATAGGACAGGCAAAGCGTCATTGCATGGCAGGCTATCTCGGCATCAGACGGAGTTCTTACAGCTACAGCAATACAGGGCCTCGTCGTCAATTCCCGTCCTGATTACGTATCAGAGAGATGGCACGGTACGCTTATGGCAATAGCTCTTGTCTCAATCTGTCTCATGTTCAACAGCTTCTTCTCAAAGGGGTTGCCACACGTTGAGACAGCGACACTCTCGCTCCACGTATCGCTCTTCGTCATTGTCTCGGTGATCATAACTGTTATGTCGCCTGAGAAAAGCCCAAACAGCAATGTTTGGACTCTCTTCTTGAACGATGGTGGCTACGAGAGTAAGGGGCTGAGCTTTTTCGTTGGCTTAATTACGCCGGTCTTTGCTTTCACTGGTGTTGATGGAGCTGTGCATATGAGCGAGGAAGTCAGAAACTCCAGCAGAGTAGTGCCGCGGGCTATGCTGGGTAGGTGAAAGCATCCTAATGAGATGCATCGAAACTAACTTCATGGGCTAGGCTCTGTTTTGATCAATGGGGTGACTGGCTTCGCGATGCTGATTGCGATCCTATACTGCCTTGGCGATATCGAAGCCGCTTTGAACACACCCACTGGATATCCTTTCATTGAGATTTTCACATACGCAACTCGATCGATTAGCGGCGGCACTGCAGTCTCTGCGCTCGTCGTTGTCATGTTCGGGGCTTGCGGGATTTCCACGCTTGCCTCTGCTTCCCGACAACTATGGGCATTTTCACGAGATAAAGCGGTCCCAAACCCACGGATGATGACTTATGTACACCCGAAGATGAAAGTCCCTGTTGTCAGCATCGGCGTTACAGCCCTCGTCTCGGTCCTCCTCAGCATCATCAACGTTGGCAGCACAACGGTTTTCAACGCCGTTGTCAGTCTAAGCGTTTCGGGTTTCTTTGGGAGCTACATTCTGCCTTTCTCGCTTTTACTGCACAAACGCATCAGATACCCAGAGCAGATTGCAAAAGCACCCTACAGTCTGGGTAGGTGGGGCGTGCCCATCAACGCATTCGCGATTGCTTGGAGCGTTCTAGTGCTATTTTTCAGCTTCTGGCCACAGAATATTCCCGTCACTCCGGAGAATATGAATTGGAGCGTTCTGCTGTGGGGTGCCGTCAACATCTTCGCGATCGTGTTCTGGATCGCCCATGGCAGGAAGGTATACAAGGGGCCCATAGTAGAGACACATATTGAGGGTGCGAGGATCGTGGAGGGAGCCTAAAGACTGGATTTTCCGGATACTTAGCTATGTATGAATGCACTCGGGTGCATGGGAGGCCTTACTTTAGAGCCTAGATTTGCTTTAGTTCAGTGTCAATATTGCGAGCTACCGCAGGCAACAGCATCTTAGCGTGTCATGTCGCTTCGGCAGTTTGTATTTACTTATAAGTTACGTATGATAGATAAAGAAACTGCGCCCTGAGTTTAATTGTTGCGAAGATCAGACACCAACATCTTTTCGATCACTCTTTCAATATGCCCCGAGCAACTCGCAGTTCTACGCGTGCGCGTACTCTCCGCCCGGACAATGACGTCATGTCATCGAGAAATCGCCGAACTCGGAGCGGGCAACAACCGTCGTCCTTACCAGTTGTCAAAGTCGCCGCCGTCCGTCGCGCACACAAGCCTCCAAGCCTTGCGTTTCTATTCAGGTCTCAGGACGTAATCAGTGCAGATCCCAATAGACAAAATTGCCTGTTTAAACTTCCGAAAGAACTTTTACAGCATATTGCGAGCCATCTGCCTTTGGTCTCGATCATCTGCCTCACTTTGACCTGTAAACAAGCTGCAGAAGTGATTGGAACAGAATCATGGGCGAGATACAGGAAAGAGAGACAATGGCTTATGGATAGAGAAGAATTTTACGAGCTTCTCAGCCGTGACTGGGGCGACATCCTGGACTTCTGCCTGCGCTGCGACACACTCCATCCACCATTGCAACCGGCCCGGAGCCATCGCGAAACAAAGCTCACCAAGCATTGCTTTGGACAAGATGCGATAATAGACTACCTACCCAGCGACGCTTCGCATGGTTATAACCCGGTTTTTGTACACATTGCCAACGCTATGGAAGAATCAAGTGCTTTTGCATCGAAGGGAGTTAACGGGCCGTTGACGGATACGCTATCTGGCGACTTCACAATCACCAAGAACAATCTCTTATGGCGTCTCGCTTCAAGCGCACGGCGGATTGATGGCAACCTGATTCTTCAGCATAAGTACACGATTCGGAGTAAGACCAGTGAAAGCTTGACCGCGACGGATCTCCTTGCTCTTCCTATCCGGCTGTGTCCCCATCAATCAACCACAACACGTGTACCCGAACGCTCACGTTACATCAGAGGCAAGTGCGCTGAGACGAACAGTCGTCTACTCTCACAGGTCATCACCTCGGCACTACCAACAGCGGCACGACGGAATATTGATCTCAGGATGCTCAAAGACCTGACACCGGCGGAAGAAGCACAGAGAATCGCAGCGTTGAATGAAGAGGCTCCGACCTGGCGCTGCCGTTCGTGTCCCACAAAGTATCAGGTGCGATATCGCAACGATGAGCTGGCAATCACGACATGGCAATCCTTTGGTAGAGATGTGTACCACGCGTCCAAGTATTGGAAGTGGCTTGTGAGACGGACAGGGACTTTGCTGGGAACGGATAAGCGCAATGACGAATGGTGGAGTCCTTCGCGAACCATTCCCGATTTCTGTTGTGATTTCTAGTCGATACCTAACCAGATCAACGATCAAGCGGGTTACTTCAGTCTGTACAGTATTTAATCCTTACTGCATTTAACGATGGGATATCAGCGCATCCTTCGATTCTTGAAGAGCCCTGCAGCAATGCTACATCGAGCTTAGTGGCGGGGCTGCATCTCCACAGGTTCATGGACACGTGGCGCAGCGCCTTCTTACTCAGCCTTGTGCCAGTAAGGATCTAGTATGGCATCAACTGCTCAATCTTTCTCACGTATTAGCCTGCTTCAAATGCACATTGCAGTCTGATATAGCGATACTCTCATAAAATCTTAGTATTGTGCATTTTTTCGGTATCACGATACATCTTACACAATATTCTTGATTCTTTACGGCTCGCAGTCAGTCAAAATGCGAGTTCTTTGCGTTGATACCTTTAAATTCAAGGAATTCCACAGTCTACCCGACAAACCCTATGCAATTCTCTCCCATGTGTGGGGACCTACAGAGGAAATCACGTACGAAGACATGACTCGTCCCTTCCAGTCAGAACCGTTCTTGATAGAAGGCAAAGATCAGGCGTCCGCCAAATTACGAGGCTGCAGAGAGCAGGCGCGCAAAGATGACATTGAGTACTTCTGGATCGATACTTGCTGCATCAACAAACCAAACTACACTGAGCTCAGCGAAGCTATCAACTCGATGTTCTATTGGTATCAGAAGTCGAAAGTATGTTATGCCTACCTGGTGGATGCGGGAGGGGAAGATGAGATCTCAAAATCTAAATGGTTCTCGCGAGGTTGGACATTGCAGGAACTTGTCGCGCCAGAACGTGTTGTGCTCTTCGACAAGGCCTGGAACATCATCGGCAGCAAGAAGGACCTTTCTGCCACCATTGAGACGATTACCAAGATTCCACAGGACTTCTTACTGGGTAGAGACCTCGATGAAGCCAGCGTCGCCCAACGAATGTCCTGGGCGTCGAGGAGGGAAACAAGCAAAGAAGAAGATCTGGCCTACTGTCTTTTTGGTATTTTCGGCGTTCACATGCCTTTACTATACGGTGAGCGCCTCACCGCTGCATTCCGGAGGCTACAGCTGGAGATCCTCCATGACAGAGCCGACACAAGCATTTTTGCTTGGATGATTGACGAACTGTCGAGCCCGTTCGACCAGTCTCATGTCTTTGGTCTACTGGCGCTTAGTCCAGCTGCGTTTGAAGGGTCGCATGATATTGTAAATGCGAGATTCCCTGGTCAGATAGAAGGCTTCTTGAAGGGAATCCGGACGCCTATATTATCTAACAATAGAGGCCTTCATTTGTCACTACCAGTTGTGACACGACGCGATGACCGGGCTGTCAGGACGAAAAAAGTACAAGAAGACGTAGACTGTACAACAGCGAATAAGTCAAGGAGAAGGACGTCTATTCGAGAAGACGACCGGACGGTTGTAGCAGCTCTGGATTGTACAAAAGAAAACGAGCCAAACAGGAGGCTGACTGTCCAACTGAAGGACATTTCCGCCAACGATGGACGATTTGCCCGTTATGGGAGTCTCACTTCTATGTCAACAGCAGAGCTGGTCGATGAGGCCTCCTTCGTGGACATTACCACCGAAGTTAGACTTTTCAGACGATTTTTCATTGTCAAAAAACACGAAGCACGCGCTAAGATGCCCAGCGATAGTGTCGGCAGAAAAAAGAACCACTACTCAAGCGACAGAAGAAAGAACAACTACTCAAGCGACGATGAAGACGACGACCCATGGGGCGCAGTCCACAGGCGCATAACGGCCTTGGCTGACGTTTCATCAAATGAGGCGAAGAGGCAGTAGCCAGATTGAATAGCATGGGTCAAAGGCATTCTCGTATCTTGAAGCATGCTTTGAGGCATTACACCAGATCGCCCTTGATAGACGTAAGACGTGCTGTCAATGAATCATTCGCAACTGGTGGGATCAAACAAGACAGGGCATGCATGTTGCGTCGGTACTTTTCACATTTTATGATATCTCGACTGATAAGATGACTCTCTCTGTTTGTAATTCGACCCTATAACAGCACCGCAGTTGTTATAATTCGAGGCGTTACTTCTAACCTTTGGACATGCTCGTGGCGGAAGTGTTGAGCACGCGTCTACAGACGTTGTATTAAATCAGAGACAAGGTCGGGTTATCTGGTTCAAGAAAGGTCGAGGAAGGTCATTTTTGCCCTTGGCCAATCTTCTGGTGCCACAGGACCAGGTTTCGCGCAGTGATCGCCATTGCAAAGCATGCTGTGTTGCATCGCCGCGGAATCTTACTCCGGAGGTGACCAAGTTATCCACTTCAGATAAAAGGTCTGATTTGTAGAGCACTGAGTCTCTTCTGATTTGTAGAGAACTGAATCTCAATCTGGGTCGACAAGGAGTTATCACTGCCCCAGTTTGGTCTGCTGGGGCAACTCGTGAGGCTCGCCCGATCCAGGCAGCTCAGCAACAACCCGCGGCGACGGCGCCTCATGCCTGTAAACCGCCGCGCCCTGGTGGTTCATAGCAGTCTCTCGGTACGGCGGCACGGCAGCCTTGTTATCTGCAGGAGGAGCGTGGAGCTCAGACACATCCTTAGTGCCAGCGGATTGCTTCCTGCGCCGCATCCAGAAGAACGCACCGATCGCAGCAAGAGCAAGCACGCCAACTGGTATACCAACACCTAACCCAACTTTTGCTCCGGTTCCCAGGCCTGACGATGACGCTTCTTGCGACGGCGCGACACCGGGTGTTGGCGTGGTGGTTGAAGTCGGTAGATCTGAGAGACCCTCGGTGCCTGTCTGCGTTGCTCCGGGTGTTGGCTCCGATATGGTGCTGAGTTGTGTACTGGTGGGACCTAGCGAGGTAGTCCCGATGTACAGCGCAGCTTTTGCGTATTCCACAGGATCATCGGCGGTGAACTTCAAGTTGTCGATGGAGCAACAGGTCCTATTGACGTTATCCTGCTTGGGCCAATCACGCAAGCTACCACCGACGTATCCGCAGCACCACGAGTCTTTCTCTGCGCATTGAAAGACCAACCCCGTGTTTCTTGCCGGCTCTGCGAAAATTACTAACTTATTTCGAGTCGAAGGGTGTCTTCTCATGTCTTACCGATGTTTTCGCAGTATTTAGGGCAAGCTGGATCCTTCCAGTCTTTGTCTGTGCACCCTGTTCGCCAATACCAGTTTTTCCTTCCAATGTCTTCCTTGTGCAAGCACATTCCATTTGTGAGGCACGAATCGCCAATGCGGCAACATGTCGAATGGCCACCTAGATCCAAGGCCGTCGCATTGCATGGGGCGTGCTCTTCGCCATCCCAGGTGTTTTCCCTGCCGACCGTGTTGTAGCACGATACCATGGTGCTTTACTAGTATTAAACGTTAAGGCGAGTGATCTTTCGATCGGGTAAATGGCGCTGGGAACAGGATTGAGTATTTCGAAACAAATGGAACAGGCGTTCAGGGGGACATTCACGTTTGAATAGGTTCTCGAGATAAGGCGTGCAACACAGCCTTTCAATCAATTTCGTATTGGACTAGGATTGCACACGGGAGTTATCCCAGTCTGTGTGGTATTGTAAGCTAATTGGTAGGCTGGAGGGCCTAGGGCGCGCTGCATACCCAGCTTGGCTAGGTTCCGCAAGGCTGGGCATTACCTCTTCAGAATCCTACGTGGAAATTAGCTGTCAGCACCGAGATGCCCCCGTGCCGAGTCCCGACCGGTGAGCCCTTTCGGAGCTGCACTCATGAACGTGCGAGTTGGCGTTTCTGTCAGCGATTGAACAGTACAAGCATCTTGTTCCTTACATATCGATTCGGAAGGATCTTCATCGGCTGAAGTAGGTGGGATATGGATTCGGATCAGCACCTTCCGGGCATATGGTACCTCCCCGGAACCATTCACGTGATACCCATCCATTGTCTCCTTTTCCATCGTGCCAGGTCTCGTCCAATTGGTCTCCGTACTGTTCCTGTCCAATCTTTGAGGACAGGTTGCGCAATTCTGGAGCGGGTCGCCACGGCCCGACCCGCCATTTCAATTCTCGCGTGGCTGTGCAGCCTCCGCCACTGATTGGTGCGCCGGGGGCTGAGTACATGAGACCCCAACCAAACTCGCCTTCAGGGTACAGGGCGGAGATATGGGCGTCTTCTTCTTCGGGCATATCATACGGATGATAGCTGAGCGGCGTCCACAGCCATCCCTCCAGCAACTTTGGCATTTTGGCTGTCGCTTTAACAAAACCAACCAGAAGAGGCTCGAGATTGCCTTCGATTGGGACTACGCGGAATGCAGGTAAGCCATTTGGCGTTCCGTCCATGCTCTCGAAGCACCATTCGCTATCTTCCTCCTGATCCTGCAAGGGTGGCCATGACTGCGGTCCAGCTGGCACAAAGCTTTCATCGTCACGCCCCGTTCCTAGAGGACTCTGAAAGTACCATTTGCCAGATGGACTGCACGAATGAAACAGAACGGCGAAAATTTCGAGATTCGGCCATGAAGGCGCCATTGTATCGTCTCGAGGCCAGAACAGTGTGTCATCTGCCATAACATGAAGGTCTAACCTGCGCAACTGACTCGACAACAATCGCAGACTGGAACTAAATGAATCGAAGAGATGAGGATACACCAGGTTTGGCGGGGGTCTGCGTTGCTCCTCCACAGAGTCGAAGGTTGCATTGATGAAGTCGAGCTGCACATATTTTAAAGACGCTGGTAAACCGACATCGCGCCCCGCGTTAGCAAAGTCGTTCCTGGTATCACGACGACAGCCAGGAAAGTCATGCATGAAGTGCTCCACCCAGGGATCTGCAGTGCTCGCCCAATCGTCCGCTCCAACTTTGCATCCGAGGTACTCGAGATTTGGGCATCGAGCAGCAAGATCGAGAGTAGCGCGAAGGTCCAATTTGGACCTATACGCGTTATCTTCGAGATCTTTATCAGCCAGGTCACAAACGGTGAGCGCGCGCACGCAGTTCAACTGAGGTAGCTGTTCGGGGTCCAGAAGGTGGACACGCCAACTCGAGTAGCGTTTGTGGTCGCAGACATCGCCCTCCACAATACGAGTGGGCGCATAGACGCGAATTTGTGCTTTGCCCACGCCATGATCTAGCGCTGCCTCGACGAGACGCATCGTTGCCCACGCATGCATGATTTGCGCTGTGAAGGCCTCATCTTTCTCAAGTAACTGCTCGCTAGATTCTCGACAGGGTATAGGTGTAGCCTCGTCAATCGGGGGAAACTTGGTGAAGATCTCAACTTGACGGAGAAAGCGGAACCGGTGAGTAGTGAATTTGGTGAGAAAGTCTTGGCGCTCGGCGGGGTCGTGGTGTTTGAAGGCAAAGCTGGCGAATACTCCTGAGGCTCGTTCAGCAGCCCTCTGAAACGTTCGCGACAGAAATAACACCCTTTTTAAGTCATCGCGATCGAGGCAAAGGCTGATTTGGTCGATGATCTCTTGCGGTAGCCTGCTAATCATGGTATCGGGGGTGGGTGAGTGTCGACGGAAAGCGAGAGTTGTAGCAGGATCAAATGTGATGAAAAACGAAGTTCTTTGTGTTTCTATGTAGGTAGTGAAAACTAAAAGGAAAGGAGTGCGGCGTGGCATCTGTATTACCGAAGCGCTACGGACTCTGTCAGAAATCGGATCACCGAACAGCGAGGTCCGGATCATACATGGCTTAGGCTGACGGACTCCGCAGTGCTCTAAGGATGAGCTATAGTATTTAAATAATGCCCTTCTTTTTTTGAGGCTGAACGCGCAGTGGCCTGGAGCCCTTACATTCTCATTCAGCTTCACGATACTTGTATATTCCGCCAGTGGCTTTCTCCGCAATAGCATAGACATTATCTACGAATTGTCATCCTTGGAATCGCAACTATGAGGTCCAATTCCTTACTCTTGTTCATACTGGTATCTCTCAACGTTGCGTCAGCTTTGTCTTCCGGCGCAGAAACTGTAGGGGCTGGTACTCATATTCACATTGGGACACAAGCCAAACCCAAGGCGAAACCCCAGCCGATTGTAAACAGACCACCGACTGCTCCAAAGACGACTCCTTCTACCAATAAGCCCGCTCCACAGCTGAACCCGCCTTCTACACCTAAAAGCCCATTACCAGCCACTACACCAGTGCCGGCCAGCAAGCTTCCTCCTGCTCGCTCGTGCAAGCAACTCGCTGTCGAAGAAGCCATCTTCGAACAGCTTGATCAGGAAGAAAATACACTCAATGGTTTTGACAAACGCTCTCCGCATGCAGATCTTGTTCGAAGGGGAAAGCCGAAAGAGCCAAAGGGTAAAAACCGCCCTTGTGGAGCCAACAAATTTGCAAGCAACAATTTCGAGTCATTCGGAGTTGAGAAAGTGCAGAACGTGAGTGTAGACATCAACATGAGTGGCGATAAGCTAAAATTGTAGACAGCCTGACGCCCCAGTCTACGGTTACCAGGTAGCAGATAGTTGTGATAGCTACAGCTGGTACCGGGGCGAGACACGACGAAATCTTAAGCCAACGCTTCAGAATTATCATACGGAACACGTGCTCGAATGGCAAACAGTGGCAGACTTCTTTGGGAAATACTTGGTCACTCACTTCAACAGCCGTCAATTCCAAAGTCCGGACCCTGAAGACACCAACGCCGGGAAAAGAAACTCAGATAAATTCTGTCCCACCTGGAAGATGATGTGGGCTGAGAGACCAGCAGATCAGACGTTTGCACTTGTCACGGGTGGAGAACGGCGGACTCCCTTCCAACACATCGCAGATGTGTACCCATCGTCGGAGGCGCGGACTCCGAACTACCGTAACGAGTTTACATTACTACAGGCCCAATTGAATACCCTGAAGAGCCGAGTATGTACGAAGAGCTAGAGTCGTTGCATAGAGCTGACCTTGGAGTAGTTTTTCAGCACAAGTGTACTATACGACGAGCAAGACAAGACAAAGAAAGGCAAACGTCAAATTGGAATGATTAACCTCGTCAAAGAAGAACCTCGACAAGCGATCCTACGACTTCGAAATGTCCTTGGCGTGAGGAAGTACTTAGACCAAGCCAAAGTCCGCACTTCCATGCGCGACGTCAAAACCAGACTTCAAACCCGTTTCGACGCTCTCGAAACTGCTCTAGCGCTCCCAGCCAACAGGA
The DNA here is from genome assembly GCA_011058905.1 of Curvularia kusanoi. Lineage (NCBI taxonomy): Eukaryota > Fungi > Ascomycota > Dothideomycetes > Pleosporales > Pleosporaceae > Curvularia > Curvularia kusanoi. Next base: position 48,994 of record SWKU01000057.1, on the reverse strand, counting down.
GAGTCATACCTCCTGCTACTGGTCGAAGACCAGTGACAGGTCGGACATTCGATCCATGGCAACCCCTCGGACTCGGAGGACTCTGGCACACCTACATGAATGCCTTGTGGGCTGAAGCCAAACAAAAACATGAAGGCTTTTTGCAGAAGTGGCATCAGAAGGTCTACGAGACCTATTGCACTCCAGCATTGAAGAAAAACTCTCGCGATGCTACAAGTGATTCGCAACAGGTGCTGCTCAGGAAACGCAATACGCGAGATGCTTGCCCTATGTTAGAGGCTTTCCGCAAAGAGTGGAACAATTCCAAGAAGACACCAACAGCGTTCTCGAGGCCGTGGCCGTGAGTCAGGCGGTGCTACATCCAGTGCATCCAGTGGGTGACAGTCTTTGCGCGCTATAAGTTACGACACCGCTAGCTGTAGAGAGGCGGAAAAGGTTGTCCAGGCTCGATCAATCAATCACCATCGCAAACGCGTCGGAAGGCAGGGCCTACTGCGTGCAGAGGCAGATGAAAGATTGCTGCAGGCTTTGAGACTATCAAAAAGCTTCGGAGATAGCAATTAGTTCTTCTCAACCTGTCTTCTAGGTGCATGAAGCTGACTATATGAGCCTAGCTGTGGTATCCGAAGAGCTGACGCAGGTATAAGGCATTGTTCACGCGCTCTGATCTATATTCACTGGCTGTCGCAGCTCGATTAGCCGCCAGAGACGTCACTGTGGCCACTAGGCTCCTTCGTCTCCGTGCTCTTTGAAAAAGCTCTCGGTACAAGATAAGAATGTTGCAGATTATGCAAATCTCAACAATTACCAAACAGTCTCCTACAACAGAGCCCCTGGGTTTTTGACGGGTGTAGACTGATATCAAGAATGGGCAAGATGTTCTAACACAGGTACATAATGTGAAATTGAGAGCGACGATCACCGGTGATGTTCAATGCGACAAGTCTTTTGGATATCGGGGAAGCATATATAGTGCCCTACAGATCGAGCTCGTTCACGAGACTGGCCAATCCGCACAAGCGGAGAGTAATACATGAGAGATGTAACCAGGGTATCTAAATCTCAGGTGGCTGCAGAATCTTCGAGTCGTAGATTTTGCAGCCCAAACATCTGCCTGCAAATCAAGCAGATGTTTCCATTTCCTTGAGTTCTGCTTCTACTCTCTGGCATGTCCAAGATCCCCAACCACCTTCTCGAAGGCCCTCCAGTCCATGCCTTCCATCGCTGGGTATACATTCACTTCGGTCTGTTCGGCTCCGTCACCAAGCTCTTCGATCATATACTTCTTCAACTCCTGCCGTAGCGCATGCGGGGTAAGGCGCGAATGGAGTATCGTGCTCAAGCCGGCAGCCTGCATGCGTTTGATGTGTGTGTCGCCCTTGCCGAAGTCGTGAATGTGAGGGTTGACTGTCTGGACTTGCATTACATTGACCCTACCAAGGGCTGCAGTTGCAGGTGCTACCACGGCTGGTAAAGAGTGAGCCTCAGGCTGGTTGAGGTGGAAGATAGAGTCTGGGGGCGAAGACGGGGGTGTGGGTGGCAGGAAGAAGCTGCTCAGAGAATCAACTGCGGGCGCCACGACTAGTGGTTCGGTGGCTTCCTCGCATTGAGTGTCCTGAAAGATTAAGTTCGCAGGAGAGTCTGGCGGTGTTGGCACGAGAAGACCAGAGCGCTGCCAGGCATCAATGAACTGGAAGGGTTCAACCGCATAGCCAGTCGCGAAGTTCAGTCGCAGAGCGAGCTTGGTGGACATCGCATGCTCTCCTGCATTCGCGGTCTGTATGAGATCGCATTCGTTCTGTGAGAACTCTTTGTTGAGCGAGGAGAATAGCTTGTTCATCCAACTATTCACAACGCGCGAGCACCGTCCTTCTGAGGTCATGACCAACTTGTCGTCGGCGATCTTGGGCTTAGATGCCCATTTGATACGCACCATAGCAAGTGGTGGGCCTTCTTCCCCAGCAGCTCCAGACTCTGGAGGAGAAGATGAGGGTGATGGGAGTGACAAAGCGGTCAGCAGACCGGCCGCGAACACCCTGCAATATTCGTGCACTGCGCCAGGCGTCATGTTATCCGCGTCGATAAATCCGACAAACTCCTTGTTAGCAAGGTGTGTCAGCGCTGTTCCCAGCATCATGGCTTCGCCTTTACCGTTGCGAATGCGCGGAACGCCGGTGTCGTCATTGGCAGTGATCTGCTGAAGTCCAGCTTCCACAAAGGCGCGCGCGAGATGGGGGTCTGCTTGATGCACCGCGAGACCAGCGCGACGCGCAGTTTGGCAGAAGCTGCTCAAAAGGCGCGTCTCTGTTGCGAAGTTCTCAGCGTTGCTGTTAGAGACCAGGACGATCAGGCAGTGCTGCGGGATACCATGCAGTACACCGGCAAGGATGGACGCGCTTTCGTTCATGCAGGGAACCACAATGGCGAGCCTGGACTCGACATTCTGTAGACTGGAGGTAGAGTACGCAACGTCAGAAGAACCGTTGTGGAGGGTGCGGGCGTCTGGCAGCCCAGTGAGCAGGCCACAGTCAAGCGCTGTGACGCGCGCGAGGGCGGAGATGTTTACGCTGCCGATGCTAGCGGTACGGGGACTGATGGTCAATTGCATCTTGGGTGTAGCTTTGTGGTTTGTCTTCTGATGCGTTACTGTGAAGGTGCGGAGGAGGCTTTTATGGGTAGGTGCTGCCTGCAACAGGCCTCCGAGGCACTCACTGAGACATTCTCGTATGGAAGGAACTCTGAGTAACCTACATGGCAGCTGCACTGAGCAAGATGAACGTGAATAACGCATCGCTGTGCATGAGACGCAATTCTTGTGGAAGGTGCCTTGAGCAAATTTAGGGAAGTGAAGGCAGTCCGTGATACCGCAGCCCACGTGGCAGAGCCATTGTGAAAGTGGAGGGGACCGATCAAATTTGAAAATGCTGTCGGCTGCAAGAGCACAGCCGCATGGAAGGGAAGAACAGTGAGTAGCCTACGTGAAGGTAAAATGCATCACCGTTCACTGAAGTAGCTGTAGTCTCCGGGCTGGTGTAACGAGCCATTGTCATGTGAAACATGGGTGAGGTGAAGACTTGGGGGGAAAACAATTCTTTGTGTGCTCGTTATACACAGAACATCTGAAACAGCGCACAATGTTGCGTAGTGACACACATACCTTTTGTGTAGCTCGATGCATCTCGACACACAAGCAGGTCGTAATTTTACTCAAAAGAGCAACTACTAGTCCCTTTCGAGCCAGAGTCCAAGACATTGCATATCTGAGACATTACATTGACCTGGAGATACCACGTCAAGAATGCCTTGCTGACAATGGCATTCTGCAAGAAGATGGGTGTAATTGAACGGAATATCGTACCGTGAGTGTGCCTCCCTTGTCTAACAATCGCCAATCCCACCCAATCACCTTGCTGATCCATTCGACGATGCCTCGCTGGCAGTACTCCACACACGATACAGCCCATCGGGATCTGGTTTGTCCTTCTCTCCTGGCACGACTCTCTGGCACCACGAACACCAACTCCTGAGTTTGCCCTCATTTTCTCTGGGAAGCCACTGTACGCTCTTCTCTTTCTCGTCCTCGTACATCTTCACACACTCACCCACTCGCGTATACTTCTTATGCTTGACCTTCAGCACCCCGCCGATCCCTTCAATCTCCTGTGCCAGGTAACTGGTCCCCTGCCACCTAGCTGGTGAGTTGGGATTGTCGTTGTTACCACGATCCTGCGCAGCAAGGGCCTCCAATGTGTCCGCTTCGCAGGTCTCGTGTTCAACGATTCGCGCCCCCAAACAGCTTGCTGCGCGCCCACACTCGACACCCTGCTCGCCCTCACCAGCACCAGTGCCTGCACCACCAAGATAATAGCTATATCGCGTGCGCCAACTCCAGCCAAGCACGTATGTGGTATCTGCATTCTTGAGGTCCTTCCCACACGGCGCGCACAGCCACACAACATTATTGCAGTTGCACGGCGTGCGCTCAAACGCCGGTGCAGTGAATGCGCGGGGTCGGTCGGCGGTGTCCCAGAAAACTGATCCCTCGGGGGAGGGCGAGGACGGCGGCGAGGGCGAGCCACTACTGCCAGACGATATTGTACGCTGCTTGGGGCTGGCCATGAGCAACGGGAGCGGGACCTTGGTGCAGGTGCGGCAGAGCCTGCGGTGGCGGGCGCGCAGTGCAGGAGCAGGCGGGGGTTTCATAGTGCAGTTCTTTGCTATCGTCAGTTGTATGTTCAAATAGGGCTATGGTACGATGCCATGTGGTACGTGACTAGGAAGGGTGGAACGTACTCGGCACACAACCTTCGCGCAGCGCTGGCACTCGCCCACCATATCACGCGCGCAATGGCCGACCTTCCCGCTCGTCAGGTGGCGAGAAGATTGAAAGTCGCCCGGCCGCTCTCGGAAGCGTGTCTGCAGCTGGGTGTCGGTGTCGTCATCCTCGTAGCAGCAGTGCAGTGTATGCTTGATGAGCTGGTCGCGGTACTCGAGCAGGTTGGCGCGGAATTGACGACACGTGTGCGAAAGATCATGGAGCGTGTTGAGATCAAGCTGGCCCGCAAGCTGCCTAACGATACTGTTGCCATCGCACTCTTGTTAGCAAGCCATATCGCGACGCAGACCATTCAGGTCCTTGCTCGAGTTCGAGGTCAGGCTCACGGATAACAGCTGAGCGCTGCCGAGAACCCGTTGATGTTGGGGTTCGGTCGCTCGTCTGCTGTTTTCGCTGCGTCTTTTCCTTGTGTCTTGGTCGACGCAAGAAGGCCGTGAAGTTGCGGCTTCACGTCTGGTATGCTGGGAGTAGACGCGTGTGGGGCAAGATACGCGGGGAGTGCATCGTCTTCTAGATCAACTAGGACCACCATCGTGGGAGACTGCCGCGTAAAGACGCAGCATTGGAGCCGGCGAGGGGCTCAGTATATACAGAGAAGAGAAGACTCAAGAGTGCTGTTGTGAGGAGCGATGCCGGCTCTTCAATGACGAGCTGAGGTAGCGCCCCACACATGCGCGTCACGGGAGGTTGCAGAATCTTATCAGATCATCTAATCAGATCCCAGAGAAGACTGTGCGTAGCGGACTGTGCAATTAGCTATTTGACGAATGCGAAGCTAAATTTGGTAGACGTTTCAGGTTTCACGAAATCAAGCGCACAAGTACGCATGAATAGTAGTTTGGTTGGCATTGAATGTGAGAAACACATTTGGTTCGTAAATCACGAAGTCGGAAGGATACTATATAAAGGCTGGTCACATGACTTAAAGTTACATATAGCCTTAGCCTACGACCTCGGGAGGATCCAACTCAAATAACGGTTGGACATGAGATCGTGCTAAGGTCGCTCTCCAGTCGCTCTCCTTGTCTCGTTACTCCCACTCTATATCAGTACAGAAAAGGCTTGAGCCAGGTGGAGGCAAGAAATCCTCATCTCTCAGATGATCAAAGCGGTCTTGCTAGTAATCCCAGCTAGCTTCTCCCTGCTCCTTTGTTCGAACGAGTCCAAGAATTTTGAATTCCTCCCAGACTGCCAGCATATAAGTATGCTTTCGTCGAAGTAGCTCGTACTCTCGATTATGGAATTCGACTGCTGATAGCTGACCCGAGACCAGGTCTCCCCCTGCCATGATAGCCTCAAGGCCTCGCAGAACCGACGAGAGCGAACGGTCAGGCTCGAACTTTGTGGGAAGAAAAGCTTCTGGCTCGTGCAAAACACCGGCATATCTGTCATAGTACCAGGCATGATAGAAAGACATATGCTCGTCGCTTGGACCTGTGACTTCCATGTCGCCGTCTGGGAACTCTGGCACCTCTATCGCGCGATATTCGGCTGAATCTTTCCAATTATCCGGCATTACCGTCACAGGATTAGCGGCATATGTCTTACACATCCGCATGTCATGCTCCAGCTCTTCGAAGTATAGCTCAAAGTCCCACATGGTCCACCAAGATGCATATTCAACCAAAATTGGAATTCGCGTGACTCGGTTGAGGTATTGCGCCCATATGTATGGGATTGTCCGGATATTGAGCGACTCAAGCTGAGTCAGCATTGCTAAACTCCGCCAAAATGCTGCATCGTGCACCGGGTTATTGTCTCCTTCAGGGCCACTAGTGGGGCTGTACTCAATCTCCAGTCGTCGAAGCCCAGAAATTGGTAACGTTGGGGTGCGGAAAAGAGCCAGGAAATTCACGAATGTGTGCAAGACCTTCGCGTTGTTCGCAATCCACTTACGCATGTTGATCCGCCACCCATTTTCTGCACAACAGAAATCAACCGATATGGGATGGTGGAAGTCGACACGGAGCTTCGAGATGAACGCTCGATTGCGAGCTCCGATAGTGACAGCCCATCTATCCGCTGAGGTAAGATCATGTGGTAGTGGCGGTAACAGATGCTTCCGGTATGATGGATACCGCACATCGAAGACGTTGAAACGATAGAATACCAAGCGTCCATGCTCATGGAGATCGCGGCATGTAAGCAGAACGGCGAGGGGCTGGCTACGTTCTTGTTCCTCATCAGAGGACAGAGCACAGCTGAACTTGCCGTCCCGGAAACGTATCGGTTCGCTTGTGCATAGCACGTGGCGAAGGATTTCCTGCTTCAATTCTGCGGGCAGAGAAAGCAGCGTAGGAGGCTGTGATGAATTGTAGGACGTCATGACGAGCAGTGAACCTCGAAGAATGTTACCCGATCCCTCTCAAGGGTTTCGGCCCTTGATGGTTTAGCTTTCAGTTGAGTGTCTGACAAGTTGTGGTACTGCTTGGATTACTGGTTTGGTGCTGGACCGAGCCAGACTTATACACTCTGGGCCGGCCCCTCGCTCTCTACACAGTGAATGCTAAGCAGTCGCGCCAATATTGATACTGTGTGGTCGCGGGTGCGGGATGAGATCCCTAACTCCCTTCACTCATCACGCTCTGAGCCTGCTTCAAATCCACACTGATGTCATGGTCCCAGATCCAGCTCATCCTGGTTTTCGCGTTCTCCTCGAACGCCTTCAAATCATCCCCTACACCCTCTCCTTCAAATTCCCACAACATTCCAGCCTCTTTACTGGTCTTGACCAATTTTTGAGTTCTTGGGCGCCTAACTGCATCATATGCCTTGAAAGCAGCCCCAATGTCGTCCTTCGACTGACACTGTGCAAGCACTTGACTCAGAATGTATGCATCTTCCACACACATGCCTGCGCCAGAGCCTTGATGGGGAGTTGAAGCATGCGCAGCGTCGCCAACCAGGCACAGGAGTGGGTCGACACGGTAATAAGTCGAGGCAGGCGGCATGTTAAAGAGCGCCCAGATGTCGGCGGATTGAACATTCTCCATAAGTGCGCGAATCTTTGGGCCCCAATGCTCGTAGTCGTTCAGCATGTCTTCTTTTGATGTTGCAACAACCCAATTAGGGTCTTCCCAAGTAGGTCGTGAAGAAAATGCCACCACTATTCCCTGTTAGCTGAGAAACTATACCACAACATAAGGGCACCCACGGTTACAAGTCTTCCCACCAGCAATTGGAAACGTCAGTACATGCCCACCGTACCCAGCATGTAACTGCGGGGTCCTGGGCTCATCGCCCCCAAAGATTTCCACGGCTTTCTCCATCGGCACCAACCCGCGATACGCGTACTTCCCCGAGAAGACTGCAGGCGCCGCATCGCTTTCAGCAAGCACCACCGGCCTCAATTTTGACTTGATCCCATCACACGCCAGGACCGCCGTATGAGTCGCCGTACTCCCATCCGCAAATTTCAACAACGCTTCGCCCTCTTCCGTCCTCTTTACATCAATGACTCTCTTCCCAAACTTCGCCGTCCCCTCAGGAATCAACTTAACCAACTCCGCCAAAAAGTGCGCACGATGCACACCACCCCTCGGTCCTTTACGACTGGGAATCTTAAACACCTCCTCTCCGACCACGACCCCCTTCTTCCTCGTATCGCCCACACGCACGGTGAACCAGATAGGCGGATCAGTTTCTTCGTTTCCCTTGATGCAGTTCTCGAAGGCAGAGGCTATGCGTGGGTCAATAAGAGCCATGGTGCGCACCATGACCGGCTGAAACCCGACTCCTGCACCGATTTCGCCGAAGGCTGAGGCGGACTCATAGAGGGTTATGGGGAATTGTGGACAGTGTTTTTGGAGGGCGATGGTGAGGAGGACGCCGGCTATGCCGCCGCCGACAACGGCGAGCGAGGGGCCATCTTCGTGAGCGGACATTGTGTGACGTGAAGATTATTGACAGGTTTTGAAAGTGATGAAGAGGGTATCTTGAGGGTTCTACTCTGCAATTGAGGTACCTTCTCTCAAGTACCGACAGGCCGAAGATGTGCTCAAGCTATCCCACGTTGGATTGGTAGCGTGCCGCATGCATGGCCTTTGGACCCTGGATCGTGTGGCGGCCCCACCTGCCACTTTGCGTATTCATCCGTACAGCCGCTACTGCACGGGATAAATATTGTACTGTTCATGTCAGCAGTAGTCTAGCTCATTAACAGTCCACGTAGTATAGATGCAAGTAAGCTGACTATCAACACTACGTTGAGCGCTTTTGTGCGAGATCTGCGACATTGTTGGATCATTGAACACTGTATTTCAGATCTAATGTATCTCCATTCTAGAATGCAATGTCACCCTCTAACAACATGAACATCGGTTGTCACTTTGATGCCTGCGAGATCCGATTCCCCATTCCCTTCAGGACTCATACGCCCACTTGTGCTTGTCGTGACATGGGCCTCTATCTTTGTGCCACCTATGATCTGCTCCTGACTCTCACTCGGACTAATGGAAGCATATGTCTCGCGCACCCCTTTCTTAGACACTGTGACATCGCCCATACGGTAGCCCCCTCGAAGACCGCTCTCTGTTCCCCCTCTCACTCGTCCAGTTCCTATACCGTGTCTGCTGGGTCCATCGCTATCCCCGTAGGGGTACTGCCCTGACGAGGTACCCTTCCGACTGCGCCACCTCTTTGGCCACAGTGCGCTGATGCTTTGGCGAAGGCTGATTAGACAAGCACATATGACGCCAGTAGCCGATTCAATATAGCTCCACAGATTCGTGGGTGCAGACTCCCAAGAGGGCTCCTTGGTCCTGAGTGTGAGTGGGAGTGTTCCCATGCGTAGTGCGGTTGTCAGGCAGATGAAGAAGCCCATGCAGAATAGCACGACAAGGCCAACTCGCGAGCCCATGGACATGTTGAGACGGATGATAACGGGGATGGGAAGGACGAAGATAGCAATGTCGGTGACGAGATTAGTAATGGCGTTGGACCAGCTGTGGCAAAAGTCAGTTCCTGATGTCATGAACGAGTCGTTATTCAATATACTCACCGATGTCCGAAGAAACTGATGCAGTGCCCAGGAATCGATCGGTCAAACACCCTCGGTATGGGTGTACATTGGAAAATAACGACAAAGAGATATCCCACTGTCCAGGCAATAGAGATAGCCATCAAGACAATGCAAGCCTGTCTGAAGCGCGGCAAGGGGAAGATGCGATAATAGAGGGCAACAAATGCCATCTTATTGAACCCATTAGTGAGGGTATAGAAGGCTTGTGTGAGCCAGAAGTACTGCGACAATTCGTCAGATTGTAAGCTGGATTCCAAGTTTTGGTAGACATACCTTCATAGCCAGTTTGAGATTACCGCCTGTTCGCTTGATGTCGACAACCCTCATGCCGAATCCGTGTACTGTTGCCATGTATATCATGGCCGTGAATATGATAAGGAAGACCTGTTTTGTAAGCCTGAGCAGCTTCAGAAAAGAACGCAACTTACATTGGCGGCGATTACCAACGCATCCTCCAATCCGAGCCATCCTCGGTTTCTGATAGTCGCTGACAATCTGCAAAACAAGAGGATCGTCGCGATGGAAGTCATCGAGATAGAGACCCAACGCAGATCTCGCTGCTCATCTGGGTACGCGTGGAACATGATGTACAACCCCACGTGTTCGAGTGTCGCTAGAAAGAATGAAGCTGCTACTCGCACCGACAGGACGGAGGTTGCAAATGAGGACCTGCGATTTTCACCTCCTTATCCAGTAAATACAGGCGCATGCCGTTTCACTTCCACACTGCTTTCTGAGCAAGCTCATCTCACTGCACCGAAATCTCGCCGTCACCCCAGCACCATCTGCAAGACCTCGTGGCGTGACTTCGATCCTTCTCATACAGGAGGCTTAGCCTTGGGGTCGGTTCTCCGGTTTCCAGGCATTATTCTCTGAGAAGCACCGATTAGCAAACCGAGCACGGTTGGTTCTGGCCCTCAGCATATTTTCTGTATAGGGTGATGGGGATTGTGCATGATAATCGCCACTTCAGCCAAAGCAATAGTCGTGTCCCGAATGCTACAGTAGGGAAAGTCATGATGTGGAGCACTCCAGAGTAGATACTGGCTCTGTTGCACCCACAGCTTGCGCAACAAGGTGTCTGGAAAGAAGTTTTCATCTGACCACCGACCATCGTGTTCGTGCATACATGGCTGAATAGTCGATACGTTAGAGGTCAAGTACTTGACACTAGCGTTGAAGGCGGCAGACGGTTGAGCCTACCGAAGGATCGTATCGCCGTGACGACCCGGGGAAGTGGCGCCGACCGGGGTTATTGAACGGGATGATGCTCGAATCTGACATACCGCCGATCGCTCACCCCCAGCCATAGGTCCAGACTCAGACACGATTGGGGGTTCGAAATATCTCCATGCATATGAACCGCAGCCCTGTCAATGCAATAAGTCCAGAGTTGCACCAGCCAGAGATTGACCAGGGATGCGTTCGAATAAGTGGATGATTTCAGCTACACGGGTAGGGCCGAAAGACCCTGTCGCAAGGCATAAGAGCGGATTGACCGACAATCCTTCGTCTTTGACGCGACTTCGAAAGAATCCTACGGTCGCATCTCCTTGATGTTCTAGTGGATGATACCGATAATGGTTCGGTCTCGCACCCGAACAGGATATCTGTGCATATGTCTGGGCCACCGGCAATATGGTGGCAGGTCCTTCATCGCGTGGCTTGCAGGTTGTCCGGGCGAAAAGTCTCCGTACATGCATGCGGCAGGCAATATATCTATGCCGGTGCTGGGCTGTCGAGATAGATGTGGCTTTCTTTCGACCGATCGATAAACCCCGAGGTGGATTGATTTCTCTGCTTTCTCTCACACTTACAATGGCAGACTCAAGCACTATTGAGAAGGGCGCCTTTATCCAAGACACTCCTGTGTCACATGCCTCTTCTACAATTGAGCCGCCCTTCGACCGCGCTGCAGAGCGACGTCTCCTGCGGAAGCTAGATCTCAGGATCCTACCGGTTCTATGGATCCTGTACCTAGTAAACTTTATCGATCGGTAAGAAGAACCCTTTTGAATACGGGACAATACTAATACAGGATACAGCGCAAACATCGGAAATGCTAAGATCCAGGGCATGGAGAAAGAGCTCAATTTGATCGGTCAGCGCTTCAACATCTGCGTCTGGGTTTTCAATCTAGGTTACCTAGTTGCGGGTATCCCATTGCAGATCGCCTTCAGGAAGTATGGTCCCAAGAGCCTCTGTGTTATGATGATGGCTTGGGGTATCTGTGTGATAGGGTGTGGTCTCGTCAAGCGCTGGGAAGAGCTTGTTATCTGCCGTTTGCTCGAAGGTATGGCTGAGGCTGCATACATCTCAGGTGCTGCGTACTTGATCGGTGCATACTACACCAAAGCTGAGTACTTGACACGTTTCGTGTTCTTCTGTACAGCTGGAATTCTTGCTGGTGCAATCAATGGGTTCTTATCTTCTTTGATCGCCAAGATGGATGGTACTGCCAACTACGGTGCCTGGAGATGGTAAGTTTTGATATCGACTTGGTTAACGTCTTTATTTACGATTTTGTAGGATTTTCATCATCGAAGGTTGCATCACGATCTTCGTTAGCATTGCCTGCTGGCCATTTGTACCGCCGTTCCCAGAGAACTGCACGTTCTTGTCGCCGGACGACAAGACTCTGATGCTGGCTCGTGTCAAGGCTGACGGCGGTCATGTTTCGGACGATGAGATAAGCTTTGGAAAGGCCCTCCACTATCTAAAGGATTGGAAGATCTGGACTGGGTAGGCAGATAACTGCGTACTTTCAGATGTCACATACTGACCTCAAATGCAGAGTCGCCATGAACCTGGGCGTTACAGAGAATGCCAACTCTCTAGCTAACTTCCAACCGACAATTCTTAAGGGCCTCGGCTACACTGCAACACAAGCCCAAGTACACTCCATTCCTGTATATGTCGTCGGCGCCGTCTTCTCCGTTGTCTTCGCCTACATGAGCGAGTACCTTCAACGCCGATACTATTTCTACATCCTTGGCTGGGCTGTTCTCGCATCCGGACTTATCGTTGAAATTGCCCATCCCGATAGCGCAAAGGTACGATATATGGGAATGTTTTTCATTGCCTGTGGGTGCTACCTCTCGATGCCGATTTCTATTATCTGGGTATCGATCAACACAAGCAACGGGTACAAGCGTGCAGTGGCTATTGCTGCTATCATCAACTTCGGTACGGCTGGCGCATTCGTTAGCTCGAATGTCTTCCTGTTCAAGGAGGCACCAAGGTTTAGAACTGGCTTCAGTACCGGCCTGGGCCTTGCGTGCATGGGAGCTCTGGCTGCCACCATCACCTGGTTTGGGTGCAAGTGGGAGAATAAGAAGCGTGACGAGAAACGAGCACAGCTGCCAGAAGTACTGGATGAGAGTATAAAGGATATGGGTGATGAGCATCCCGATTTTCGCTTCGCGTTGTAGTTTGCGAAGCAAGGGACGATGCAGTCGCTTCAGAATCTGTGAATGGGCCTGACTGACCGGCACACGAACAATGCTTCCGAATTCTCTTCATAGATTCATTGCCAGGAATTTTGTCTCATCCCATTGCATGTTGAAATGCAAAGTGAAAGAAAGTAAGATCAATCGTACCCCCAATACAGCGCTATCTAGTAAACATGGACTAAGCCTAATCGGGCAACACTCATCAAGGCTACAGGCAAGGGCGTCCTCCGGCCTGAAGAAGCAACAATGAACACTCCAACGAGGACCTGTTTCGTGACTTAGCCTGTAAATTTCAGTCACTATAGACTCTCGAAATACGACATAAGATCCTCTGAAAGAGAGGAGCATGCCAGCTGCGAAGCGGGGTAAGCGCACTAGGACAAAGTCAAGTCCGGCTCCGCAGGAAGATAGGACCGTGAGCCCTCCGATCTGTATACAGCGCCAATGTGATGGTCAGTGATGGAGCCTCCGAGCTTTGCCTGTGGTATACTAATTATTGTAAGGAAGAAAGCAGCGTGTTTCACCCAATTGCTTGCGAATCGTGTCGCAACAAAAAGTCCAAGGTATGCTTGATGATCGAATCACGAAGATCATTGCTGACTTTCGCAGTGCTCACGCGAAATGTTCGTCTTCGTCCCCTCTCCCATATAACACAATCTTAATTTCACGCAGCCCAATATGTTCGCAATGCGCCAATGCGGGTGTGACATGTCGATATCCGCAGACTAATAAGAGGTATGTAAATGTCGCTGGATACGAAGCTCAAGCTGACTGATCATGCAGGGGGATACCTTCAGGCTATGTCTCGCTCATAGAACAGCGACTTGTCGAAACTGAGATCCTCGTACTCGAACTTACAGCAGCGCTCCAGGAAGCAGGTGGCTCGGTAGATCAAAGACATCTTCTATCTGACAATGAGCGCCGGCTTCTGGCAGATGCTGCACAGAGGCAGTCGAAAACAGATAAGATTGAGGAATGGAAATATTTCCCGCTGGGCAACGATCAACAAAGGCAGGCTTGGTGGACTGCAAAGCGGGAGTATGTGTCCAAATCAGAGACATTATCATCACAGGGGCAGCTTGGCATGGACGTCAGCCTTATACCGGCATTTTCACCCAATGGTTTTGAGAGAATGCAAGATGTCGAGAATACCCCTCTGGTAAAGACTCCAGTACGGCGTTCATCACTCGCTGTTACCTCGCCGACAGTGACCATAGTCGAGGCTGAACATCACAGTCCTCGCTCAGCTCATATTGCTGTTGCGATGGATCTGAGCTCTCGAGAGGTAGACAAATCTGTAGCTACCCTTCCTTTGCCCCTCAACACTGCTTCAAGGTCTCAGACAGATAACGCAGACAAATGGAGAAAATACTTCTGACTACGACATGTTGCAGAGACAGAGATTGGAAGAGACATAGATGTTTCCCGCGTGATGTTCACGAGCCGAGCGTGCTTTCGAAGGGGTATAGCCGAGGTGGCGCTAAGCCGTTTTGGACCTCCGGTGACCTCGAATCGACTTCTCGTCATCAGTTCCCCGCGGCCCATCAACACTAATGAACCTGATTCATCAACAAATAGGAATCTTGAGTGAAGGGAGTATCCGCTATGTCTGACGCACTAGCAGGCACGAAGAGGCGGCGTGCTCGCAATGATCACGGCGACGAAGTGGGTGATTTGCTAGAGGCCGATGTTTTGGAAGCCAGGAAGCGAAGGGCCTTCCTTCATACCATGGGCCAGCAGCTTCGAGAGTTTGGCAATGAGGGTGTCAGTCCACAGGATCAATCTCGAAATACGTTTCCTAGTCCTAGCGGTCGACCTGCATCACGTGCTGCCGACTCTGCAATCTCACAACCCACAGTCCCGCCACAAAACGAAACCATATCTGGCGAAGATGATCAGCTACCTGCAGGGGCTGCGGACAGCGCCACCAAATGGCTTTGGAGTGCAGATGAGGTAGAAACCAGAGCCATAGAAAGTTTGGGGCTGCCTTTAGCATTTGAGGATTTCCTTGACTGGAGCCAGAGCTACTTCGACCATTGGCATCCAGCGTTTCCATTTTTGCATGCTCCAGCACTGCTAGATCACTTTAAGACTCTAGTGCAGTTCGGTGGGAGCCGGTCGAATCCAGCAGTCTTGAAAAGCTTTGAGCACATTATATTGCGCTCCGTCATGTCGATAGCCGCCATGGACCGAAGGCAGATGGCACCGCACAAGCCTGTGCCATCGGAGTTCGTATTTCGAACCTTCAACGACGCTATCAGTAGCGTTACTCCGATACTGACGGAAGAGAGCTCCATACTGTCTCTGCAGGCCCTTGTCAGCGTTCAGCTCTTTTTGATCTCGATGAATCGTTACAATGCAGCATCTCGGCTACAGGGTATTGCTGCGCACTTGACATTTCAACTCCATCTTCACAAGTGTCCTGGCCGCACTTGCTCGCCTTCTGACAAGGAAGCAGAGCTGCGAAAGCGTCTTTTCTGGTCAGTCTTCTGCATCGATCGTTACATCTCGATCAGACTCGGCACTCCTAGTGTAATTTCTTCGGACGATATCGATGTTTGCTACCCACAGTCTGAACGTCACAAACAGAGTAACGCTGGCGTAATAGGTGAGTGAGACATCATAATCTAATAGTCCAAGCTGACAGCCTCCAGATCACGACGACAGACTCGATTTGATCGACTTCCTCGCTCGTCATGCTGATATTCGCGGATCTATAATGAAAATCCGCAATAGAACGAATTTCGCATCTGACGGCCAAGACGACGACCAAGCTTTAACAGTGGAGACCGAGCATGCCAAATGGTGGACCACAGTTGACGAGCATCTCTCGGATTTCAAGTCAGTGCAGAGTATAGCTAAAGCTCATCAAGTAACTTTGATCGTGCTCCGCTTCGAGACTATACTCGCATTGCACAGGTCTATCTTAGGCAACCCCAAGCATGAGACAGCTTTCAATGCGGCGTTGCAGCGCTGCATTACAGCATCTCGATCTATTATCAACACACTACATAAAGCGCTCAAGGGATTTGGAGCTTTTGATGGCTCACCTGGGCAACACGGGTACGAAAGTACTCCTCTGCTATGGCCATCTTTCACCTGGGCTGTTTGGATGAGCACATTCGTTGTGATATTTGCGGCAACTGAAAAACACCTCTCTCACAAGATTGCATTTGGGCTAGCTGAGCGCAGCATCGAAGTGCTACAACACCTTTCTCTGCGAGGGACCAACTGGCCTGAGTCTTGCATTGTTGGTATCAAGAACCTTGTAGCACGCCTGAGACGAGCACGTGATGGTAACGTTAGTGCATCTCAGTCAGAAACACTCGAAGGCAGCCGGTCAGGGAGATCCGAGGCTCCATCTCAATCCTTTGCGCAGATTCAGCGCGCTCGTAGCCGTCCTTCAAATCATGGTGGCGCTGGTCAAGATCGTCTCTCCTATAGCGCTCTTCCCAGCACTACAGAGGGACGTGGACAACCTCATCATACCAATCTCCAGCAGCTTTCCAATACCTCTGGCTTGAACGGTATTGATCAATATCCTGCATTACAAGGTGACATGACCCACGATGCTTGGGTGGGTCCGAGCAGCTATATGATGAGCGCAAGAGATTTCCTGGGCATAGCGCAGCAGTCTTCTGACATTCCGCGACCAAATGAGGACATTACCCAGATGTTCAGCAACGACGACCTGTCATGGTGGATTGGTACTGGCAATGGGTTGGACGGAATTCTTTGAGATACATGGAGAAGGCTAAATTGGAACTATACAATGTCTAACTACATGGACGCTCACCCAGACTTAGGCGGTACAACCTTGCCAAGCTTCGCTGACTTGAAAGCATCATGGATCTCCTGCTCGGCACCCTGGACAAGCGGCAGCAGGCCACTCCGCACTGTGGCGTGTTCCAAGATACCACGCGCGACCAGGCCGTGTTTCAGAGCGACAGTGCCCTCCATGTGTGACCCGCGGTGGTACACATTTCTTGTGACGGGCAGAAGCCTGTCATGAACAGCCCTTGCGCGGACGTAGTCGCGCGCCTTGCCAGCCTCGATCATCTCCAAAAGCGGTTCAGGGGCGATGTTTCCGTAACCGACAAGCATACCATCCACATCGAAGCAGGTGTGCAGCAAGTACTCGTCATGGCATGTCAAGATCGTCAGATCTGGGTTTTGTTTCTTGATGATAGGAATCTCAACGTCCCAACGGCGCATGTTACGGACACCGTTCTTCATTGCGATGACACCAGGCTGCGCAGCAATGTCGAGTAGCGTCTCCAAGGAATATGTGGCCTTTGTGTTGTCTGGGTACTGGAACAAGATGAGAGGCAGTCCAGATTTCTCGTAAACGGTCTTGTATCGATCTTGTGGCGCGCCAGGCTGGTAGCCGAAACGAAGCCAGCCATGGCTTGGGTACAAAAGGCCAGCCTGGGCACCCGCAGCCTTCGCACGCTGGGCTTCCAATGCTGCGACTTCTGTGCCCTCAGTGGTGATACCAGCAATGATAGGAATCTTGTTGTCGACCGACTTGACAAAGGCTTTGATAACATCCACCTGCTCTTCTTGAGTGAGGAAGGTACCCTCTCCTGCGTGCCCGAGCACTACCAGCCCCTTGACTCCCGGAATGCTACCGAGCCAAGAGCCTAGACGCTGGATAGCCGCATAGTCAACTGAGCCATCCCGGTTGAATGGTGTTACTGGAGCAGGGACAAGACCAGCGAGGTCAATGAAAGGAGCTTGCTGAACTTCAGGCATAGAACCCATGTTGTGAAGATGTAGATGGTTGTTGGATAAGATGGTTGTGTAGGAATGGATTGAGTGGATGATGGATTATGTGGAAGGGCCAAAACTGCCTCATTATATGTTCATCAAGTAACTCGATCTCCGGATATCGAAACCGTCTAAGTCGACATGATGGCTTACATGCACCCTACACTCCACGCACAACCAGCAGCTACTGTCACGGACAAACAAAAGCCCGCTGTGACAACTGAGTGCCAAAGGAAGCTCCAGCCGGATTTGATATTTTGCAGTCTTTCATTGGCTGGAGAAGTGCAAGTGCGAATTCGGGGACCCCGGATTCGTGTTCTGGGCACGAACGGGATACGGACATGCCTTTGTCCGGGCCATCGCAAGCCACGCTCGGCATTTGAGTGCGGATTCTCGGCTCCAGTCAACGCCCCAACAAATTAGCATGGGAGGTCATTCAATAGGCGAGTGTTGCCGGCGGACGCAACTTCTCCACACTTTAGTGCCGCACATGGCTTGTTCAAATGGCGTAGAATATGGGGTAAGTCCGGGGGACTTTGTCCACCTGAAAAACATCTGGGGTAAGTCAACCCCAGCTAATGTATATAGGAATCGATCTGCATGTATGTTGAAGATGTCAAATTTTGCATCTACCTGCAGAATCGAATAAGATGCCGTCAACCAACAACCACCACACAGACTTGGAGAAGGATATGCCTCTCCAAGTAGATGATGTTGAGGCTTTCGAGAAAGACAGCAAATCCAATGTGCTCGCGGATGGTGCCGATTACAGTGGCGCGATTGCGAAGACGGACCCAGAGGAGATAGCCCTGGTTCGCAAATTGGACTTTCGCATCATGCCAGCTTTGTTCTGCATGTACTTTCTGTGAGTCATGCTGGTCAATTCATCAAACCAAATGCTGACATACACAGCAACAAACTTGATCAAAACGCTATCGCGAATGCAAGGCTGAATGGACTCGAGAAGGACTTGCATCTCAAGGGCTCCCAGTACAACACATGTATCTCCATCCTCTACGTTGGCTACCTGTTCGCACAAATCCCGTCGAACATGATCCTCTCGTCAAAGAAGGTCCGACCATCGCTATACATGGCATCTTGCATGATTGTCTGGGGCTGCGTCGCTACACTCACAGCGCTTGTCAAAGACTATAGCCATCTTGTGGTGGTCCGCTTCTTCCTCGGCGTGGTCGAAGCCCCTTTCTATCCCGGCGCGCTTTATTTGCTCTCGATATTTTATACACGTAAAGAGATCGCTACTCGAGTTTCGATCTTGTACGCTGGCAATATCTTCGCGGTATCGTTTGCTGGACTCATCGCGGCTGCTACGTTTGCCACACTAGATGACAAACATGGCATGCACGGATGGCAGTGGTAAGCTCTCAACATTCCTTTGACAATTAGCAAAGAGGCTGACGTCTTCTTGAACAGGTTATTCATTATTGAAGGTGTGGTCACTGTTGGTGTAGCTATCATCGCTATATTCCTACTTCCAGATGAACCCCTCACGACCAGATGGCTTACTCCAGAGCAACGTCAACTAGCCCATGACCGGATTCAGCGCGACACTGTGGGTTTGGAGTCTAGCAAGGGCGTCAAGGCCGGCTTCATGCAAGCCTTGAAGGACCCTAGGCTGTACTTGCTCGTGTTCATGCAGAACATGCACTTGAGTGCTACTTCGTTCAACCAGGTACGCGCTCTAACCAGATGTTTGCGCATAGTGATCGTGCTAACTCTCAGTCCAGTTTTTCCCTACTGTCGTCTCATCGCTAGGCTTCAACACTACCATCACTCTAGTGCTCACCGCGCCCCCATCATTGGTAGCAGGTGCCGTGGGTATCTGCGTGGGAATTTCCTCCGGCAAGTTCAATGATCGCACATGGCATATCACGGCTATGATGGGCATAGCAACTGTCGGATTTGTCATCAGCGCGGTGACACTCAGTCTCCCCGCTCGATACTTATCTTGTTTTCTGTTTGCTTCAGGTACGTCAAGATGATGAGTCACTCGCCTGATAGGCATTGTGAACTGACAGGATACGCTAGGTGTATACTCAGTCAACTCAGTTATTCTTGGATGGGTATCTGGTACCCTCGGTCAGACTGCAGAGAAAAAGGCCGTCTCTCTGTCCATTGTGAACGTCGTCTCGATGGCGAGTTTCATCTACACACCCTACTTGTATCCCAAGTCAGATGGGCCCAAGTATGTCATTGCAATGAGCAGTAACGCTTCATTTGCTTTTGCGACTATTGTGGCTGCCTGGGCGCTTCGCTTCTGGCTCACTGTGCAGAACCGGAGGCTTAAGAGCAGTGGCGGCAATGTGTTCTATGCATATTAAGTTACGTTCTCACTAGGATAATCAAATGTGTGTCAGTCTTGCTTCATCTATACACGGTAATAGCAAATTTTCTGATAATTGAATTGAATCCTCCATTATGCTATGTATCCGCATACCTAAAGACGCTGGAAAAGTCCTAACTTATATTGTCACAAGCTCTCCATCACAGTAGTCAGCAATCACTGACTCAAGTAGAAGCCTGAGCGGACGGCCTCAGCGAGCTCGCTCAATTCGGCCTCCAAGCCCCTAAGAAGCTCGTGGGTCTGATGACTCGGAGCCGGTGTCGGAGCATCGATAACTGGTTCGCGCTGACGTGGTGGACAGATCTCTCGTCGACAGAGCGGGCATTTATTCGACCATTGATCCATCCCATTGATCAGCTGGCACAGGCAATGGCCATGACTCAGATGCCCGCATACGTTGATCTTTACCTTCAGTTGCTGGTCGTCTGTCAAATCCTCCAAGCAGATAATGCACTCGGCTTCATCGTAGTCAGTTGGATTCTCGAGCTTTGTAGAATAGTTCAGAGCTTCTAGATCGGATCCGGCAGCCTGGAACTCAACGTCTTGTAGATCCTCGGCGCGCTCTGGAACAGGCTCCATCAGGCGTTCGAAGGTGTTGGCTTCGGGGTTCAGATTGCTGAAGACCCTTTGTCCTGGCCATGGTGCGCCGATGGGTTCTTGGGAAGAGTATGCACGAACATAGCCACTTCGCCACAACCAGACGCTGACGAAATTTTTCTGACGAGGCTCAAGGTCCGAGTCCAGAATAGACCGTATCATACACTTCCACATCCTATGATTCAGTACATCGAAGTTTGTGAGGTCTTCATCTTCTCGCAGTATATCAGCGACTGACCAGCAAAGCTCTCGGTAAACATGTCGGAGATTGATGTTGCAGATCTCGCGGCGGAGGGAGGAAGGAGTTGGAGACGCAGGGTTGGACAGATCGTCAGCGTAATAGTCCAGAAACACATCTTCACCCTCCTCATAATCGATTGGGGAATCAGATCCTAAGATGTCCACAGTCGCCGTCAGCATCCAGCGGCCTATGGTTTCGAATATCGGCGTGATATCGTCAGCCTTGGTGACAAGACCTGTCTGGAACAGCCGAAGCAGGAGAGTAGCGATATTTTCGGGTAAGCTATGGTTCGTCTCGCCGTCCTCATCGCCGTAGCAGGGCTGCTCATGGAACAGACTGGTGTAATAGATTGTATTCTCCCCCCAAAGATCGATGTCCGGGTGGGTAGCGCAAGCCAAGAAGTACAGTTCGCAGACGACTCTACACGTCTGTGCCGACCCACGACACTCTGGAACTGGAGTCATGCCGCTCTCCTGGAGTTTTTTGAGTTCTTCTTTCAATACCGCGACGATCTGAGATGCCAATGTGTGTGTGGCTTTACCCGACCGACGTGTTGGCATAATGCGGTGAACGTGATTTGTCAACGCCAGTCCTATCTCTGCTTCTGACTTCAGATCTGAGAGCGAGCTCCCGAGAATCACATCGGGTTCGCAAATTTGGGACAGGTAAAGGTCTCGTACTAGCGTGATGAATTTGAGGAGGTCTTCGCCGGGTTCATGCTTGTTGACCAACCATTTGAGACACCGTGGGATGTAGAATGGAGATGGGTCTACCAGGATCGGATGATTTCCTAGATGTAAGCGCCGGAGTCTCGTGCGACAAATCTTAAGTTGAGAAACCCAGTCTTCCGCCTGGACGGGTGCCTGTGTAGGGTCCATGCTGAGTAGTATTTGATGTGTGCTTCAGACGATATTGTTTAGGAGGTCTTGGAATAAAACTGCAGCTGTGTCCTCTCTACTAAGGGAAAGCCATCAGGGCTGGTTGGATTATATGTGTTGGTCGATCTTGAGAAGGGCTTGTCGTAAATGGTTCAGTTGAGCTGGTCCGTTGTACTCGGTTGAGGGTCAACTGTCGAACCAAAGTCGCAATGCCGGGTATATTCAGAATGATAACTATCCGGATGGTTGGTAGATGAGAATTGGGTTCTATCGAGCTGTGGTGAAAACGCAGTGCGCGTCGTTGATACGATGCGTCGATGGCATTGTGCAGATGCACAGAGCGCTCGGAGCGAGAACTGCATGCAATGCGCACGCATAGTGACAAGCACCACGACGATGGTCCTATTTTCATAAATTTGGTTCCAGCAATAATATTGGGTCATCAGAACGCTCAACCACCCTTTCAATCCGCAACTGAAACATTCAAGTGGAACACCGGTACTGCAACACCCTTACCCATAATTCGAAACTCGCTACCAAGAGTCAATGGCGGCTCAATCAGTCAGCGTGACGCCACTTGACTACGACGATTTGCTACTTGAGGCCAATATCTTCAAGTATTCCAAGGATCCTTACGACTTCAAGAATTATATCAATACGGTTTTTCGTTGGCCTAAAGATGTGCCGGTTGCTTTCGACAGCCTGAATCGTGCACGTATATTCCGAACACTGATGCACTTCTTTAGCAGCCTAATTATCCCTAATCCAATGCTCCACAACGACGAAGAGATCCAAACCTTCTGGGATGGGCGTGTGGAGGAACTTCGAAACGATGCCCATCCCACCTACTACAACGACTACGTCCTCGAGATAGCAATCTCAATCATCGAGCAGCTCGATCCGCACCAAACGTACGGCAATATCAACATTGATACTCTGCGTGACTGGCACCCAAATGGAGATCCCGAGGTGGCTATCCTGAAAGGAGATCCCGAGGAGACTTTTCGCTACAACACAACGGAAGGGGATTATAGCAATGTGAGCCGAGGTTATGATTGGATTCTGCGCTGTGCGTTCGAATTCGACATTCCGCTTGAGTGGCGCGCCTGGATAGGCGTGATGTACAACGCACAGCCATACCGATCCTGGCCCCGTTGCGGCGACTCCTGGTTACGGGTTGCGCAAGCGCCTCAAGGAACCCTTTCTATGTCGTACTGGATCCCTGGGAAGAAACAGGAGTGGAACTGGGTCGTGCCTATGATGAAATGGTGGATTCGAAATGCTTTCAATATCCTGGGTTCGTGGCATGCATCTCTCAAGTACGGAGGCGATTTCGGTGAATTGAAGCCTGAATATTCCTGGGTTGCAATTGCGTACGAGAAGATGTGGAATCGTTTCAAGAACATGCTGCAAGATCCCTTTTCGGAGTATCCGTATGGTTTGCGAGAGAATGTGCTACGCAACTTCACCTTCAAGACAGTGTTCGAGCTTAGCTGGATAACCGTCAAAATAGCCTGTGGGTCTACATCTACGGAGGATGTCAAGATGGAGGATCTCCGCTCCTTCGAGCTCCGTGAGAAGATCTGTCGGTCGGTCTGCGAGAGCGCCCAGCGCATTTTCCTATGGTCGGACCTCAACCCCCCGTTTGATATATTCGGTTTATTTGAAACTGAGTGGCCCGAGCTTTGTCAAGAGGGTCCTGAGGTGGACTTCGACGCACTGGCAGACGGTCTCCCGCTTCGAACGACTCTAATTGACGGCTTGTGCTCTCGGTGGTACGATCTCCCATACGCATCGGGAGAGTGGTCCGCTTTATATGACAATAGCGATAACAACGAGTTAGACATCTGGGACCGGTCAGCTATATACGGCGATAGCGAAAGCGAGTCAGACATCTGGGAAGACCGCCGCGAGTTCGAGCTCACCGAAGATATCGAAATGGAGTGCTACGGATCGCTGATTAACATCTACGGATTCACTGTAGATAAGGAACCCGATGTCGAAGACTTCTGTACCTGGTGTCAGGACGGCTGGTCTCAGGAGAACATCGGCACATTTGACTCGAGCTGTGTGGTGCCTCAGACCTGCCAACACACCTTTCATGCAGATTGTCTGGCTGATTGGGTGAACGGTCCGTCACCATCGAGCAATTTGTGCCCTAATTGTAAGGTACAGATGACTCCTCAGATGCGCTCTCGCCGACCAGTTATCAAGGATGATTCAGAACAATGAATCCCGCTAGAATGCAATTTCACAATGTAAAGTTCACGGGTGAGTTGAGATGGAGGATCCAGATTATTATATGTTCTTCATCCCACTGTCACGCACCTACATTGATAGGTCATGACAGCGAGAAACCGGCTTGCCGGCGAGTCATCGAGGAGGTTCAGGTCAATCGGTGCTGGTAATTCTACCATCGCGAAAGTATGTTAATAGTCTACGAATGAGATTTACGTAACTAGAAAAATAAAAAGGAGCTGAAATCCTATAATCCTGACTGAAGACCAACATGTGATAAATGTGAAATTAGAAGAGTGAATCTGAAAAAGGAAAAGTTAAGAAATGATACCAGATGAGTTTGACAGCAGAGAATCGCATCTTGTCCGCCGAGGCTTCTGTGTAGCCTGTAGTATCGCTGCAAAGGCGCTATCAGTCTGTCCCGAGTTCCCATCTAGCTGTCTGATGCCGTCAGTGCGCGGTTGCACCACCGAAGGTCTCCGAGACGGTATAGGTGAAGCTGCCTGCCGTGCACCCTTGAGACTTGCTTCAGATGACATACGTATCATCTCAGTGCTAGGTGTGAAGTCGTCGTCTAGCTGATACATCTGTGGGCTAGGGCGCTTCAATATAGGCCGGGGCGCGACCAATTTCTTGGGTAATGTGGGCACCGGCGAGGAAACTGTGCGATTAATGGCAGGACGCGCAATCAGGAAAGAAGATGGCAGGTAGCTACCCCATAATGATGGAGACTGGCGTATAGACTCAAATTCGGGAAATGATTCCAGTTCAACTTTGTCGATGATTGGAGAGAAGGTGACCTTCTTGGGCAGTCGAGAGGTTACCTGTGGAGAGCACTCGATGGGGTGGGATGATGGAGATGCCTTTGAACTACTCGAAGTTGGTGGAGTAGACGGAGGGGTTGGCGGGAGGATGATCCCAAGCGCGTTCAACTCCTGAGATGGAAGAGGTGGACTGTTGCTGTTGGACAAAGTGGCTGGAGCCTGGGTCTGCTCGGCAACGAAAGGTCGTGAAGGCCCAGCGATAGATCGGCGGCTGTCGGCCACATGCTCGGTCCTATCTAGCTCTTCCTCGTTCTCTGATGTCGAGACTCTGGTGTATCCTTCTTGGCTGAACCCTAGGTTTGGCGAAGGCCACCAATCAAAATACCCTCGCCTTGGTGCTCCTGCACGAGGTCGAGGGTTCGATGACCACATCTCATTAGGAACTGGTAAAGGAGCAGAACCAATCCTCCTTGTTGGCAGGGGCGAAAATGACCCATCTCTAGAGTCAGGCATGGTTTGGGGTGTATTGGGTGCTGATTGTGTCATCACCCACTCGAACGAATCCACGCGCCTGTGGGAGACAGAGACTTGTGATAGCTTGTCATAGAGATCGTCAGGCGATTGCGGGGCCTCTGGAGACATTGAAAAAGTAGCTGTCCTTTGTTCCTGTGAGTTTCGAACAGGTTGCTCTTTCTGCGTCGTGAGCGCTGAAGACATGGACGGACTGAAAGAGAACATCGGAAGACAGGACATTGTTGAGAGACAAGCGCACCTGGAGAGCGGCGAACAGAGGACTGGAATGGTGCAGCAATATCGATAACAGAATATATGCTGCACGTTCAGCAGCTAGTCAATGATTAAATATTCTTCGCGGAACTCTTGCACAGTTCGATCGGAGAGGCATGGTTGCACACCGCGCGCAGCCGCTGTGTGTCTGCTTGAAACACCAACACACAGCCTTGTAGACCGGTCAGCCACCGTGAAAACGGCCCATGACCTTGGATATTGCTTCTGATAGGAACTTATGGAAGAAACGACTAAAGGATCACCTGGTCCTATCACAGTGCCACCGCCGAAGTCCGCGCACTAGGGCCCGATCGGGCAATTTTTGGGCAAACTTTGAAGGACAGCATGGGTGCGCAGCGCCGTTCGACAAATGGCACTGGGTGTTGCTACGCGATTAGGTATCCCCTGTGATGCAATCGCGTTGTATGAAATGTTATTTGCAGCGTGAGGTGCAGGTTCATCCGGCTTCAGACTGAACTCCTACGGAACCTCTAAGCGAGACGCGGTCAGAATCACATGACCCTGACGGAATAAAGTGTGCTGTCGATGACTCTAACGGACTAGTAAAGAGGCATGAAGTCACACAATGATATCTGTAGGCTTCGAGAAAGTTTTTCCGTGGCCAGTTCTACTGGCAGGATCAGCGTACCTGCAGTACAACCGCGGTTGGAACAATGCCAATTCACGTAGCAGATGAGTCTAATATCATTGCGAACGCAACATTTGTTCTGAAAGAATATGATCAAAGCCCAGTCTGAAAGGACAATACTACATAAGTGACCATACTTAGCTGGAATCGCAATGTAAGGATTCTCAAAGAGTAGGCTCAAGTTAAGGTGCGAAGCACTAGCCATCAACCCCACCTCTTACGTAGCGTGCTCCCGATGGCTAATTATCATGCAACCTCACAACCTCAACAGGCATACCTCAGCCAAATCTTGCCTGGAATCCGGTTCTTAAGCATGGGCAAAGGGAAGGAAATACCTCTTGAAGTCCGCGTAGCCATTTGCACGTTGCGCAAAGCAGGAGGTTGGGGTTATCGCAAAATCGAAGCTGAGACTGGAATTAACGAGTCCACTTGTCGCACACTGTACCAAGCTATCCAGGCACGCGCTGGAGGCCCCAACTGTCAACTCCACGATCTGATCGCGCAGGCAAGAGTCTCACCACGCCCTGGGCGACCTCGAAAGGTTGTGCCTC
The DNA here is from genome assembly GCA_011058905.1 of Curvularia kusanoi. Lineage (NCBI taxonomy): Eukaryota > Fungi > Ascomycota > Dothideomycetes > Pleosporales > Pleosporaceae > Curvularia > Curvularia kusanoi. Next base: position 22,350 of record SWKU01000057.1, on the reverse strand, counting down.
CAGGTTCCCAAGAGGCTTCTCAGAAGCAGGCACGTTCGTGCATGACTCGCCGAACATCATCAAAAGGGCGCAAGACCCGCGAAATCCTTCAGACTTAAAGGCGCAACGCAATCTCACCATCAGCTATCTATGCAATTGTCAGCCAGATAAGAGGAAGACAAACTGAATACATTTCAAGGCTCATCTGCTGCTCCGACCCCACAACATCAATTTCTAAACACCTGTTTCCCGACACAACATACCAAAACCTTCTCAGGACACCCTCAACTCCAACATCACCCAAGTCCCAAAAATGGCAACCCTCCCCTCCCCCTCCCTAATCCCCTCCCCCTCCCGCCCCTTCGACACAGCGCGCCTCTCTCTGCGCGCAGTCCGTCTCCCCATCGACGAAGCCCTCTTCACAGCGCTCAACAACGACCACCTAGGCTACATGAACAGCAGCGCGCCCAACATTACCCTCCCCGGTCCCACCCAAGCAACCAAGTACTGCGAACACGTTGCTAAGGAATGCCTGGTCGGTGCCGTGATCTGGCTCCGAGACACTCCCAACGACGACGCTTCCACCAACCCTGCAAAGCAAATCCCAGACGACGCTATAAGAAGTGAATGGGGCACCGCAATCGGCGAAATCCACCTCTCCCTCCCGTCCACCCCCGCAATGGCGCACCACCGCAGCACCTCCATCGGCCTGACCATCCTGCCCGGATACCAGGGTCGCGGGTATGGGCGCGAAGCCATTGAGTGGGCGCTCGACTACGCGTTCCGGCGCGCGGGGCTGCACCGGGTTGAGATCCGGGCGTTTGGGTGGAATGAGGGGGCGACGAGATTGTATGAGCGGATGGGGTTTGTGCGTGAGGGGACGGAGAGGAAGGCGTATTGGCATGAGGGGAGGTGGTGGGATGGGGTCAGTTTGGGGATGTTGGAGGACGAGTGGTGGGCTAGGCGCCGGGCGAAGAGTGCTAGAGAGGGAGAGGAGGAGGGGAGGAGGGCGAGCCGGGCGATTAGGATTGAGGATGAAGGATCTAAGGAGCCACTGTGGTAATTGATTATGATGGGGTTGGGCCGCGATGTATTGGTCTCGTGGCCCGCTATGCTACGAATGATATGAACTGGACATGCACCCTTATGGGAAAACGTTCTGCATGCCTCCTAAACCGATATTCCTCCCCTCGACAGCCACCGAGCTGTTGCCGCGCTTAGCAGCAGCATCGTACAGAGACTGGATCGTGCTGCTCCACAACTCCTTGTCCATACGGTTGATCCTGCGATCGTAGGACAAAAGTCCGTTGACCTCTCCCTCGACATCCGTGGTCTGCGTCCAGACACCTCCAGAGCAAGCGAATCGCTCGATCTGCTCACGAAGCTGTACGATGTTTTGGATAGAGCGATAATTCCACATCTCGGTAGTGTTCGCAAGCTCATAGGCTGTCTGCTTGCTCAGGTCGCTGAACCACGCGTGCTCGGAGGGCAGCTGCTGTCCGACACCGCCGAACTCGCCCTGCAGGCCGATGCGAGATGGGTCGTAGGCAGAGTTGTAGCCAGATGGCCCGGAGCCCTGAACTGACCAGAAAGGTGAACCACATTGTGGCGTGCTGTAGTGATGGTTGTCATCGAAGTCGCCCGCAGTGTGATCAGTCCAGCCACTGACTGCGTTGACAAGGCGAGTAGGATCAAGCGAGCGGACGAGGTTGGTGAGTCTGAACTCAGGCCACGGCTGTGCTTCGTCTGTCGCCTGGCCCCATTCTTCGTTGTAGATAGTCCATGCAAAGATGCTTGTGTAGCTCTTGAGCTGCTCAACCATGAGACCAAGCTGGCGATCGAACTCTTGCTGTGCTTCAGGGCCTTCCAATCGAATGGAGCCGCAACCGTTGTTTGGATCGGGCAGATCGGGACGCAGTGAGGGCATATCTTGGATGATAAGGAAGCCCAGCTCGTCAGCAGCCTTGTAGTATAGTGCAGGCTCGACCTTGATGTGCTTGCGAACTGCGTTGAATCCAACTTCTTTGAGCTGCTCCAAATCATGGCGCATAGCCTCCACAGAAGGTGGTGTGTAGATACCGTCCGGCCAAAAGCCTTGGTCAAGAGGACTCCAGAAGAATTCAAACTCTCCGTTGAGTAGCGGACGCTGAACGCCGTCAATGACACCCCTAGAGATAGTTCGGAATCCTGTATAACTGGAGATAGAGTCAGAGCCAAGAATCACTGTAATATTGTACAACGTTGGTGAGTTTGGCGTCCAAAGATCTGGGGAGTCGATCTCGAAGACAAACGGCTTGTTGCTTTCTCCAGATGCAGTAGCAAAGGCCTCGGTCGAGCCCAGCTCATGCACAATGATCTCGTAAGGCGAAGAGCTGTTTCCACTGCTGTGGACAGTAACGTTCACTGTCATTGATCAGTCGAGGCTCCGGGTAATCGAGCAGCATACGTACCATTGCCGTCTGCCCCTGCGGCCAAGTCCAGCTTCGTAATATACTCATTGGGCACGGATTCGAGCCAGGTCGTTTGCCAGATACCAGTGCAAGGCGTGTACCAGATCATACCGCCGCGAGTCAGGGTCTGCTTGCCGATGGGAATCTGATACCTGTCGGTGTCCGTAGGATCAAAGACGTGCACCAACCTACACGCAAGGTCAGTCTGAGATGCAAGATAGGAGCACACCACTTACAGCTCGTTCGATCGAGAGCCATTGTTTGATCCGAGGTAGTCAGTCACGTCAAAGGTGAACTCAAAATATCCACCCCTGTGGAAGCCTACTTTCTGACCATTGACATAGACAGTAGCCTCATAGTCAACGGCACCGAAGTTAAGCAGAACGCGGTTTTCTTTAGGCCAATCCGCAGGGATGTCGAAAGTCGTCTGGTACCAGCTGTAGAGGTGACCTTTCTCCATGATTCCTAAAGATCATCAATACTTATGCATAACTATAATGAAGGAGGTCATACCGGACAGGGCACTCTCCGGACAAGAAGGCACCAGAACCGCACGCTCAAGAGTCTCTCCTTTCGGTGGGTTGTCGACCTGGCCAGCCGTCACGTTCCTCCAGCGCCATACGCCATTGAGGTTCTTCCATTGCTCGCGCTGCACCTTTGGGCGAGGATGCTCAGGCCACGGATTTGTACCTACATCTGCAGTCCACGGCGTGTCGAGAGGACCAGTCTGCAGTTGATAGCCTGTGTTGTGGGCTTGGCGTGGTAAGATACTACATTTGGCAAGCATGGCCGACGCCAAAAGGGCCGCTACAGCACCCGGCAACCGCATCTTGCTGTGGTGGGTATTGCTATATTAGAGATACTGGGTGGGTAGAGATGTTGTGGTGGGTTGCTGTTGATAACTTGGTAAAGGTGCCTCTATGTATACAGCATGCTCCAGGGCCTGCACATTCACTTGCTTACTAGGTAAAGGCGGAGGAGGCGCCTCTTGCTCAACGGAGGTACTTCCAAGTATTTAAAGTTCTTTCACTTGCAGCTGATGACAGCATCGTGCCCTGGTACCTGTACTGGTTGCATATCGCGAGCTTGGCCTGGGGTCTAGCGGCGGGATGGAGAGGGGTGGCTGCGCGCCTTTGTCGATCGATCACAACCGCCTGATTCTACGAAGCAAGACTGATGTCTTGTCGACGCCAGGAGGATTATCGACCACAGCTGACGTCTCAAACACTTGCAGGCGGTTGCGACAGACGCATGCCGGAAGGAGTTACCTATAGCATGACCTTGTCCATCCCTAATTCAAACGTTCGTAGACAGCGATATCGCGGCGCAGTGGCGTCCGCGATGGGTACGGCAGCGCACGGAGTCAGGTGAGGGCGCCGGATGAGCATCGGCCAAGACGCTGATCAGGCGGCGGGCAGCGGAAGATTGGGAGTCCCCGCGCGCCGGCTGCTTGCGCCTTGCTTGAGTAAACGGTCATGCAAAACGACGATCTTGTGAGGGGCGCAGATGCGCATCTCTGAAATGCCTTGCCAATGCAGGTCTCGTCGCACGGGTTCGTTGCTGGCGATGTCGTACTCACGATGTTCTGTGGTGTGACGCATGTGCTGGCGTCGAAGAAAACCTCGATTCGACCTGAATATGGTCAAGCAAGGTGTTGCACGGGAAATACCAGGCGCTTACTCGATTGTACTGCGATCACTCATCCACCGTTAGTACCCCGCTCAGCAGACGGCAGACTCGAGTCGAGGTCTAGCAATACTGCGCGGTGGAGCACCTCCTCGATTAGGGTAGAGAATTTATCTCGAACGGGAAAGCCAAGAGAAGGAAAGGTTGTTGTTAAGATCATGCATTCTTTGATATAGCACGCTTCTAGTAGGCGCGGCGAGTGTAAGAAACCATCACGCAGAAATTTGGGGTATTTAGTCCAACGCCGTCCTCGTGCATTTTCCTCCTATCTTCATTCCAGATTACTCTCATCAGTCCTGTCTCTGAGAGCCTCTGTCCGATGCCCGCCACGCCTGTAGGACTTGACGCTGTAGTCCTACCGCTTACCGCAAAGCACGGGGTCAAGCAACGCGACATCGTCAGCATTGGTAGAACTTCGCGGGTTTGTTGGCATGATCGCTTGTCTCATGTTCATTCGGTTTCAAAGAGCGATGTCAGGTAGTATGTGTGTGGCTACATTGGACACTACTGTACGTCGCTTTCCCAAACTAAGAGACTCATGGCATGCGGAAGAACGGGCCTTTCCACGACTTCTTCTGTCCAGTAGAGCTAGATCTCGACGGACTTAATGGAGGCTCTGCAGAGCGAGGAGATGTTGGAGCTCTCATCGCCGTCGGTGAGGCTGGTGGACTGATCAGCGGGGGAAGTCGTGGCGTAGGATTGTAGAAGGTTGGTGTTGGCAAGTCGACGGTGCTGATCGATGCACTATCGTCTTCTGAGATGCCAGCAAGGGTCATGCGATCCGAATATGCATTTACCACCGAACTCGCTCGCGACAAGGACGTGGATAAGCGAATAGTGTCGGTGTCCGAAGCCGAGCTCATTGTCGACATTGTACGCAGGGAAGCTATGCTAGACGCACGATCAGAGCCTGAGGTGGACGATCCGGCATGTCCAAAGTCGTGCTTGTGCGCACCACAATGAACCTCTGGGATAGTTGTGTGCGTTGTCAGGATTTCCAGGAGCCTATCTCGCACATTCCGTGCATTCGGTCGGCTACTCGGTGTTATACTCAACATCTCCCTGATCAACGCCAGGATATGTGGAACAGCGCGGAAAGCATCTTCGTCGTTTCCACAAGAGAGTTTTTCAAGCATAGCCATCCAGCTCTCCACTTTATCCAGGTTGACATGGAACGAAGAATCTGTGCGGCTGCTCTTGCCACCCGTGTTGGTCTTTTGCTTCGATGAGCGATGCTTCACAAACTCGTGCGGCTTCTTTTTCAACATGAAGCTAATCATTTCCAGATATACGCACGCGAGAGAGAATACATCTGCTTTTTCGGTTTCATGCACCCTCGATCGTGGTTTCTGTATGGGCTTCATCTTCCGAAATCCAAAGTTGAATCCACTGAAGTCATTGGTGGGAGCTTTGGAAAGCTTCCTTCCGATAGAGCCGCTGCCGCTACTGTTAGACGATCCCAATGAGCTCTTGCTTGCCACAGAAGTATGTCGAGGGCTTGCAGGCGGAGCTGCAGCATCCGATTCCATCGTATGAGGCGGAGTTTGTGTTTCTGGCGCGCTGTAGTTGTACGCATCTGTTGCGTCTGGTCTCTTGTCCTTTTGGAATATCTCAAGACTACCAATGTCACTAAACGCTATTGTGTTGTTTTGATCAATGATTATGTTGGAAGGACGTATTGCAGAATGACAGAAACCATTCTGATGCAATGTCGCAACAGCGTCTCCCAAGCAATGCATCCAGTTCAAGACAAGCCATCTCCTCTCCGGTTTGCTGAGTTTCTTATATTGGGGCGGGTCTCGGTGATCGATGAATGTGCGAAGCGTGTGCTCTCCCACAAAGTCTGACACTACATAGCCGGTTCCCTTCAGTGTATACGAAGCCCACACAGGCGCGATGTGTTCGTGCTCTACCATCCGAGCGCTTTCAACATCCATTATGAACGCCGACTCAAATGCTGTCGGCGATTCGGCGTGTCCCAAAGCAAATTTTCTCCGAACGTAGATTTCCTTGGGCCTTTTTGGAAGGTGGACACGCGACCAATTTTGCAGACTTGCGGCGGGCGGTAGGCCCATGACGTGCTCAAGAGGTACTTCCTCATTGGACGCATAGTCTATGTGCACGCCTTTGCGCAACTCTCTAAGTAAAAATGTGAATTGTGTGGAGTAGAAGCGAGCGCTGGCATGTTCGTCACGTCGATTGGAGAGCGCCAGCTGATCGATGTCATCCATCTCAAGTGGCAGATCATCGTCGTCCCATGAGCGGTCGACTACAGCGAATATGCCATCTGCCTCGCCAATTTCGGCCAAGACGAGGAACAAGCGCCGCGCTTTTTCCAAGATCCATTCGATGTAAGTGTCGTCTGAAAGGTCGCCAAATCCCACGGACTGTGTCAATCGCTCTCTTTCCTTCGGTTGTAATCGCGACGTAACAAATTCCTGTGTGACTTTTTCGTTTATCCTTTCGTCTGTCCACCAAATCTGTTGCAGCGCATACTGAGGTGTAACGAGAGAATGACCTGCATAGCCATAGATCATGGCATTAAGCGCTATTGTCTGGTCATTGACCACGTTCGTTAGCGTCCTTCCACTCATGGTGTTGGACGGAAATAGTGCCGAGGTCCACGTAGTAATGCCGTGAAGGTAAAATCTTCAATAACGGACCCTGGTCGCGAGGAATCGTGCAATTGTTGTATGCTGCTGTTCATTGCGGGAGGATAGAAGAGGTGAAGACGGAGCTGGGGCGAGACGTTACTTGTTAGATCTGGGTAGGTAAGACAGCGCCCCCAGGCGTCAGCGGGCCCAGATTTATCGGCCTCTCAATCGTTGTACAGCTGCCAGTCTGCCTCCTTCGGGGTGGTTCTGCTTGGGGCAAGCGGCGTGGCACGATTACATGGTCGTTCGCTTGCGCCGGCTAGCAACCAATCACCAGGGTTCCGGCGCTGCCTGGCAGTCATGGCGCGCGGCGTGGAAACGCTCTTTACCCCGTACAGTGGCTTGAGGGCCCGAAAACGGCTCCCATGTGAGATAGCAGCCCAGGGTCCCCAAGGCGCGATCATGATAACACATCGCTCGCGTGTCACAGGCGCAAAGTGGAGGTGTCTTTTTGTGGCCCTCGCCAATCGCAGCCGTGCGATGTCGTCGTGGCGGGGCTCTCCACTCTGAAGGAGCAGTTCTGAGCCGAGTGCCCTCAGCCACCGAACTGCGGCTAACGATGCGATAGATATGTATGGATCCTATTCGTGAGATACTCTGGGCGAGCGGATTCTCGATAGCGAAATGGTATAAGTGTTGGTGTTGGTCAATAGTAATTGCAATTGCAATCGCTAGTGATTCAATTTAGGCCCGCTGTATGCTGGCCCGCAGATGCACAGCTCGGAGGCCGATGATTCGATGCTGGGGTCGACCGAAGGAAGGATGCTCAGGCCCAACTCTGGCCACGCAGCGCACCCTCTACATTACGCCATCTCCGCGTGCACAGAACAAAGAGGATGGTTGCCACTTGCACAAGCGCGCTTGCAAGAAGCCGTCCCGTTGTTGATAGCACGATACACTGGCGGCAGTGCGCGAAATCCTCCACATGTTCACCGGCGGCAGGACACGAAAATTGCTAGAAAGCCATCGTGGCGGCATCGGCCGACATCGCGGCACCACTCACGGGCTGACGCGACGCTCATGCTGCTGGTGCTTCAGTCACACGAGACTGCATTTCGGCGTAACGTTCCGCGGACTGTAGGCTGTTCTCGAAGGAGCTACGCCTGAGGAGCAGCGGCTCGCTGGCTGTGAATGTATGCGCTTTTGAGGCACACCATCAATTCCACCAACGGTTGCTCTTCCACGGCTGGGCCCTGTAGATTGAGGTCGTGTTTGTGGGTACTTATACTCGGACACGCCGCATAGTTGAGGCCAGGATCAAATGGAGTCGAAGCCAGGCGCTCGACTGCTGTTCGCCCTCGACGTGCGCTAGGGGAAGGTGCAAGGGTCCAGGTTCTCTGCTTTTCACACTCAACCACAGCGCCGGGTCAGGCTTCTGTCGGTCTCATCCAACATGGCTGAGACTTCATGCCTTGCGATTGAACGTGACATGTGAATGTAGCAGCCTTCCCGTGGCAACGCCTCTGGGTCTCAGGTTACTTGCGCCACATAAGCAACGCTTTCGAGACATTTCCAGCTGATTGGAATCTAGTCGCTAGTTGTCGTATATCTAGCAAGTTGTTGTGTAGATGCGTTAGGAAAGAGATGCTGAGCAAGGGAAACCGGACAACCCAGTATCGCCATACAGATGCCAGAGTTCAAAAGTGTTACGGTAGGAAGGCTATCTTGCCATGCAGCCAAGTCGTGGCTGCCTATCTGGGCTAGTACTGCATCAGCCAGCTGCACCGTAAGGCTGAGGTTGAAAGCGACTTTCTTGAGCGATACTCCAACTTAACACATTTTTGCAACAGCTTGACGGTGCTATAATGCGTTGAGAATCTCCCTGGAGTCGACTACTGTGCACAACAACATCTCATTACTGAGGAACGGACATCGTGGCTCATCAGGCTGTACATCAATAAAGCTTACACACATTCCCAATATCTGGCAACGTCTCCGTCTAGACTCTGAGCTGGAACCATGGATGTTGGCCATATTGAGAGCGGCACTGTTGTCCCAGATTTCGAGGAGATGTCGCCTGATAGTCGGGCTGCCAACGACCAGGATATCAACGTCTGTCAACGCTGCTCCGTGCTTTGCCAGGATCCAGCCGTCTGGACGTTACCATGGAATTTTGTCTTCAAATTTGACGCTAAAGGGAACGGTCTGGATGGCTTACGGTGCAAAATATGTCAGTTCTTAGAAGAGGTAACGGCTGAGCATCAGAGACGCTCAGCTGAGAGACTACCCCCACCTTCGTTGTCAATCAGTCGGACATATTATGCTCAGGGCAAAAATTATCTTCGGATCGCCTATGAAATTTCGACAACACATCAGACCTATTACGTTGTGCCGCTTTCCCACTTAGGATCTACCGATTACCAGCCCTCATTGTCGCCTCAAGTCCAGCGTATTGCGTATGACGAGGTCAGAAAATGGATCGTTCAGTGTCAAGACCATGATAAGTTCAATCTTGGCCTTGGTGAAGTCACAAGGAATCTCAAGGTCATAAGTTGCGAGAGCGACAACGCAACCGTCGTTGACGCGCCACAGTCCTGTGATTATGTTGCGCTTTCTTACGTATGGGGCGGAACGAAGGAGGCATCATTCACGACTGGGGACGTACTTGGTGACGACTTGCCACAAACCATTCAAGACAGCATCAAAGTCACCCGTGAATTGGGTTTCAAATATCTTTGGGTAGACAGATATGTGAGTTGACCCTCTCCATTTGACGATGCCTAAGTGACGAGACAGTGTATCGACCAGCATGACCGCTCCGACAAAAGTCACCAAATAAGTCAGATGGCTGCCATATATGCAAACGCTGAAGTTACACTGTGCGCTGTGATGGGCAGTGACCCTTCATATGGTTTGCCTGGAGTGGGAGCTGGTAGGCGATTGCCCTTCAATGCCGTTACAGTCGGAAAGATTCATCTGCGTCACGATTGGAACAGCTCAGAAACAATCAGCCGCTCAGTATGGGCATCTCGCGGGTGGACGTTGCAGGAGAGCTACCTGTCCAAGAGACGCTAATTCTTCACCGACAGGCAACTGGTCTTCGCTTGCAATAGCGAGATTCTCTATGAACACAAGCCAAGTTGGCAAGATCCAAACCATCTCAGGGGAATGATCGGTCCCGGTTTCGATAAAATCATACCAAGAGCGGACGCTCTGTTAGATTTGATGGTGACATATAGTAGGCGAAAGCTTCGCTATCACGAAGACGCATTGAACGCTGCCTCAGGTATGCTCAAATGTCTGACAGGACTTGGCACCGGTCGCGCTCATCTTTGGGGCGTGCCAGTCTTCACCAGTCTTTCTTCCAATTCTCAGGCTTATTATCATTTGTTGCTTTTGTGGCAATCTGATAGCCCCGGAATACGCAGAGATGGCTTCCCCAGCTGGTCCCAAATCGGATGGACATCATCTATATCTATAAGTTTTGACAGCGCCAGTGTCTACGGTATTGGTTCGTTTCAGGTGCAAATCCGGGTCGACGAATGCTGGACAGCTTGTGGGAACCTTTCTCTGTCCCAAGTCGAGACGCTGATGACTACGTGTACACCACAAAGCCACTCGCGCTTCCTGCGCATTTCAGCTGGAACGTTTCGCTCCTGCCTTCGTTGGGATGCCTCCAGCGAAACGTGCATGGTGTCCCTCAGTGATGAATACATCGCTGAATCACACTGGGACGGCATACCCACAGAACTGGGCTTGGAGAAGACAGTCATTTGCGTGGCCATAACTGGGCGGCGTCTAAACTACGAAGGCATATTACTTCTGCTCAAGCCCAGTCTCCACGCTCCTCCGTCACAACTTCTAGACGAAAGTCCAGCATTACCCATTTACGAGCGTGTGGGCACCATAGATCTTCAGAAAATGCGCAATAAAGCTGGATCTGGTTGGAGAAAATACATGAAAGATAGATTGAATGAGGTTGAGAAGAGGACAGAGACGTTTCTCCTGGCATAATCAAGAACCGCATGGACTGGCACAATATCAACAATACTGTAAAAACATACCGGACGGGACCATCTGGCAATGGCGGCAAGATGCTTGACGGTCACCAAAGAACAAAGAAACGTCAAATCGCTCAACCCAGACTCCTCCACGCGCCCGTGTTGAGGCGCCAGTTTTCAAGCCGCAGAAAGCAGCCGCTAAGAGGCCGCCGTCGCGTGCTTGACGGCACATCTAACAAGCTTATTTCGCTCCACCCAATCACGCTCTCCCATCTGCGGCGTGGAGGTGGGCCCCGGCGAGCACGGCTCTCCTCATTATCGCAAACACCATCACCAACCGGTTTCTCTGGTGTTTCGCATGGGCTGGGCTGCCAGATCGAGATGATTCGACAAATTGGAAGGGGCTAGAGGGAGAGAGGGAAGGCGGGAGCCTTGTTGTCTAGTCGCGACGTCCCGTCGACGGTGAAGTTTCCTTGCTTGCCCGTTTGATCTCTTTTACTCTCGTTGCCTTCACTTCGTTGACGTCTTGGTTTGCCGGTCGACTGTGATAGCTGCTTTGTCTTTGTTGTCACTCGTTGCACATACTGCGCGCCATTCTCTGTTCCACAGCGCCCTGACTTTCGTTCATTCGCCCGCATTCTTTGTTTGAGACCAATCAGGACCACATCCGATCATGCTGCGCTCAGTTGCGGCTTGCGCCCTCGCCGGCGCCGTGGCTGTCAATGCCATTGCTACCATTTCCGCCAAGGGTTCCAAGTTCTTCACGTCCGATGGCAACCAGTTCTACGTCAAGGGTACGCCAATCCATCTCCCTGCCTGCACCAGTCGCTAACGCAACCAGGCATTGCCTACCAGCTTGTCCCAGACGACCCGCTCATCGATGCCACACAATGCAGCCTCGACGCAAACCTCATGAAGACCATCGGCACCAACTCGATCCGTGTCTACCACGTCGACCCTAAGGAGGACCACACCAAGTGCATGAGCGCCTTCGCCGACGCCGGCATCTACGTCTGGCTGGACCTGGACACCTTCGACACGCAGATCGAGCAGATCGCTCCCAAGTGGAACGCAACCCAACGCGATGCCTTTGCCGCCGTCATGGACGAGTTCCAGCAGTACGACAATCTGGCGGGCTTCTTCGTCGGTAACGAAGTCCTCACAACCGGCAACGGCTCCGTCGCAGCTCCCTACGTCAAAGCCGCCGCCCGCGACATGAAGGCTCACCGTGACGCAAAGAACTACCGCAAGATCCCCATCGGCTACTCCGCCGCCGACATTGCAACCCTCCGCCCCATGCTGCAGAACTACCTGGCATGCGGCAGCAACGCCTCCGAGACCCTCGACTTCTTCTCGCTGAACGCCTACTCCTGGTGCGGCGACAGCAGCTACCAGACCTCGGGCTACAACATGCTGGAAGCAAACTCGACCTCCTACAGCATCCCCATCTTCATGTCGGAGACTGGGTGCAACACGGTGCGCCCTCGCACCTTCGACGACCAAACCGCGCTGTTCGGCGAGATGGCAGACACCTGGTCCGGCAGCATCGTGTACGAGTGGATCGAGGAAGCCAACAACTACGGCCTCGTCAGCTACGGCTCCAAAGTCGACCCTGCCAGCCCCTCCGCTCCACCGGATGGCTTCCCGCGCTCCGGCACACCCACCCCCGTGGACCCTGACTTCGGCAACCTTAGCAAGGTGTGGAAGAACCTGAACCCCACGGGCGTCAAGGAGAGTGCGTACTCCCCTTCCAACAGCGCGCCTGAGTGTCCCCCCATGACCAGCGGTGCTTGGGAGGTCAACCCCACGTCCCCACTGCCCACCCTGGGCCAGACATACAATGCCCAGGCGGCCACGCCGACGGCGAGCGGTGCGGCGTCCGGTTCTGCGAAGCCGAGTGGCACGTCGAGCGGTGCGAGCGGCAGTCAGAGTGCTGGGAGCACCGGGGCCGCATCGGATGGTCTGAGTCGCGAGCTTACGGGCGCGGGTGCCGGGTTGGTGCTTGTTATGGCGCTGTTTGCGTGGTTGTAGGGGCCTTTCTGCAGTGCTGGTCAGATTGTCAGAAGGGGGTAATCAAGTGAGTGAGTGGAGAGAGGAGGCATATATACACGAGCAAAAGGTGGAACGCGGGGTTGGATAACCTCCCAAAGGGTGTACTGTACACATATACGTATTTTCGCTCCCCCCACAGGAAGGGAGGGTTTTATAATTTGTAAAACATACGAAGACACAAGAGCATAGCATGGGGATTGTTTGTGAATTGATATAATTATGTGAAAGAGTGGCGTGTTGTATATAAGATATCGCGGGTGGTGGAGTGGAGTTGTGTGGTCTCCCCGACTAACCAGACGGGACGGGACTACCACACCACACACCACACAGCGGCATGAGTATGACTGCGGGAGATTGTGGAAAATGGGATCTTTGAGGTTGGGTGATTGTGTAGATGTGAAAGAAGGTAGAAATGAGTTTCGTTTGGGCCAGGCGATATTTTAATTTTTTTGCGTTTATACTTAGGATTTGTTTCTTGTGAAAAATTGTAGTCAAATGCCGGGGATTCATGTGCTCTGTATTACAGGTAGCAAAGCTGCTGCACATTTCTGCTCGATGGATTCGACCGAGGGAGTATGTCAGAGTGTGGTGTGGTGGTGTGTGGACCGCCGAGGTGCGCACCTCGAGGAGTGGTGGTTTGGGTTGGATAGGTTGGGTCGGGGAAGTGATGGGATGGGCAGGATAGGGGATGACTTGGGGTCTTTCAAGACTGGGTACGGGGAGGTATGGGAAGGGGTGATGGGGGCTTGTGGGGTGGTGGTGCTGCTCCTGGTACTCCTGTTGGCATGTCATGGGAATGGATGGGGAGGTATAAGCAGGAGGGAAGAGGTGGTTGATCAATGCCATGGTCTTGCTATATTGTACAACTGCAATGCACCTTCCCATCCCATCATGTGCCGCTAATTTACAAAGCCTGAGATATACACACACGCGTCTGCTCGTCTGCCCATCCGTCTACTGTCCGTCTCCCCACCGACTGGACACCTGTCACCCCCTCATGACACTCGTCGTCTACAGCGAGATCTCGCCCTTCCACGTCCCCTCAGTCAACCCCAGCGTCTCAATGCAATGCTGCCACCTGGGCCCACCCCTCTCCCTCCTCCTCAGATACTGCAACAACTTCTGCCTGCGGTGCACCAGCAACCTCAGATTCCTCTTGTTGTGCTTGTCGCCCTTGCCCCTGGTCGACAGGAAGTCAGCCAGCGTCTTGATCTTGGCTGTGAGAATGGCGATCTGGACTTCAGACGAGCCGGTGTCGGGCCCAATGCGCTTGGCGGCTGCGGCCTCGTTGGTGGCCGGACGCACAGCGGGGGCGTCGTTGGAGTTGATGTTCTGCAGGTGCGGGGCCCGGGGCGGCAGGATCTTGTCGGTGTTGTGGCGGCCGAAGGTGTCGATGCAGCGGGTGATGTTGACGCGCATGCGGTCTTTGCTCGAGCCGTTGGTCAGCGCGGTGATGCGGGCGATGGCCTCGGAGGCGCGCGCATGGTCGGCTGCGTGCTCGGTGGCCAGCTCGTCGGCGGTCTTTTGAATGGCTTGCGAGGTGTTGAAGTGCCGCATTGAGCTGCTCCATGGGAAGGCGGGCGCGGTGTCGGGCTTGGTGATGTCGCTGAGGGGCACGGCGAGGCGCTGGCTCTTCTGCAGCGAGGCCTCGAGGTGGGCCGGGTCGATGCGGTAGTTGAGCTGGGCGTCGGCGGCGCTGGCAGAGGCGGTTGCGTCTGAGGGCCGGCCAGTGTCGAAGGACTGCACAAAGGGCGTGGGCACGCCGCGCACGGGGTTGCCCAGGCTCTCGGTGCGCGAGGTCTGCAGCTCTGCGCGGCGGGTCAGGTTGGCGGCCTTCTTGCGCGCCTTCTGGGCGGCGATGTAGGGGTCGTGCTCGAAGCGCTGCTTGCGCTCCAGCGAGGTGAGCTTCTTCTGCAGCGGGCCCGTCGTCGAGAAGGGCCGCAGCGGGAGGGTGAAGGTTGTGGGCGCAGAGCTCGAGGCCCGCAGGCACGATGGGACGGGTATCCGGGGCGGCATGGCGATGGGGATGGACGCAGTCACAGTCACTCAATCGCTGGCTGGCTGCCCTGACGTTCCCTCGCAGCAAAAGTTCCGTTCCCAGGCCCAGCCGGAGGTGAGGGTGCCGCCCGCCGACGCTGGCCTGCACGCGCCAACCATTCACAGCGGCTCGCTTAGGCCGTGGGCCCGCACCTTGGACAATTCTCCCCTCCAACAATTGCGCATCGCGAACCAGCACAACTCTCCATCACCGACCGACAAGCAGTTGCCGCCGTGCCCATACCGTCAAAATGGCCCCCTCCAACCTCCCCGCCATCTTCAACCCCACCCAGCAGGACATTGAGATGCTCCTCGCTGCTCAGTGCCACCTCGGTGCCAAGAACCTCCAGGTTCACATGGAGCCCTACCTGTGGAAGACCAGGGCCGACGGTGTCAACGTCCTGAACGTTGGCAAGACCTGGGAGAAGATTGTCCTGGCTGCCCGCATCATCGCCGCCATTGACAACCCGGCCGACAGTAAGAGCGCCCCAGCGCTGACTTGCGCCTGGACCAGCGTCGCGTAGTTATTTCAAGACAAGACGATTGAAAATACACACGCGATGCGCCAGCGCCCAAGGCACACGCAGAGACTGTACAGAGTGCAATGGCTAACCCGTGCAGTCTGCGTCATCTCTGCCCGTCCCTACGGTCAGCGTGCCGTCCTGAAGTTCGCCGCCCACACCGGTGCTGTCGCCATTGCCGGCCGCTTCACCCCCGGTAACTTCACCAACTACATCACCCGCTCGTTCAAGGAGCCCCGCCTGATCATCGTCACCGACCCTCGCACCGACGCCCAGGCCATCAAGGAGGCTTCCTACGTCAACATCCCCGTCATCGTACGCACTCCCACATCTCCTTCCACTTGAACACGCACTAACAATGCCCCAGGCTCTCTGCGACGGTGACTCTCCCACCGAGTACGTCGATGTTGCCATCCCCACCAACAACAAGGGTCGCCACGCCATCGGTCTCGTCTGGTGGATGCTCGCCCGTGAGGTCCTCCGTCTCCGCGGCACCCTCGCTTCTCGCGAGGCCGAGTGGGACGTCATGACCGACTTGTACTTCTACCGCGACCCCGAGGCCGAGGAGAACAAGGACTCTGCCAACGTTGAGGAGGCCAAGGTCCCCGGCGCTGACGAGGTCGGCCCCGCCGCCGTTGCTGAGGGCTTCACCTCCGAGTGGGAGGTCTCCGGCGCCTCCGCTGGTGCCTTCACCTCCCAGGCCAACGCCACCGGTGCCTCCTGGGACGCCGATGCCTCTGACTGGGCTGCTGCCTCCGGCGAGGCCGCTGCTCAGCAGACCGGCAACGAGGGCTGGGGTGCTGAGGCCCCCGCTACCACCACCCAGTGGTAGACACTTGTTCCTTTCTGAAAATACCCTCATACCCTGTCATTGACAAAGTGTCGGCGTAAAGGTTAGGCAAGCAAAGCACAGAGGCTCGGAAGAGAGGAGACGAGAAAAGGAAAAGAAAAAGCAAAATGAGAGACCATTTATTGTTCACATGATACATGGTGTCTAGACAGTTGTGTGTTGTGGAGTCGGGGGACGGGAACATGACCAATGCCATTGCGCTGATGAGGGAAAGATATCCGCACTGCGCCTATGTTACTTGTATGTAGTCGCAGTCGGGGGAAAGCCCTGTGCTGGCGGTCGGGCTGTACTTAAGCTGGCAGCCCATTCCTGAATCTTATCTTCACCAAACAATGTTCCACATCTTCAGTGAGAGTTACGAGAGTGATGTGTGGTTTGTGATGTTGAGGTTGTAATCTAGGGTCCCTCGCTATGTGCTGACGTGTATGCTGGTATTAGGGTAAGGAAGGGCTGATTCACCACAGCCATGAGCAATCATTCCAACTGTTCTGAGTGTCTCAAGCTCTCAGATCAAAATTATTCTGACAAGTGCCGTTGTCGCATGTTTTAACGTCCGCAGATCCAACGTGACCCAACCCAAACTCAGACAAAGCGTGCGGCTCCACCTTCGGTCGGGAGTGGGCCAGGCCGCGGACAACCCGCGCTTCATACTGGTCAGCCAACGCTCATAACCCCAACGCTGCATGAACACTCTCTCCTGTGCTTGTCACGTTCTCACCAACTGGCCCTCTCGTACTCGCCGCTATTCTGAGTATAACAAGTCTTGAATACAGAACCAAGAAGAAGCCAAAGAAGCTGGTGAATAGAGAACGACGGCAATGGCGTCCCCAATGGTCGACGGGCGAGTCGAGCCTCACCGCAAGGCGACGTACACTCTGGAAATCAGCGACCAAGTGCGCAAAGAAGGGAAACCAGGAAGTGGACTGAGCGGCGTCAAATGTATGCACGTTCTGAACACCCCGCCCACCTCTCCAACAGTCGCACGTCCGTACACCAGTCCAGCAACAGCGTACTGACCGCCGCCTGCGCAGACAACCACAAACCAAGCCTCGCCAACGGCACACGCACAGCCAACCTGAAGCTCGCTGACAACAACACCTACAACCTCACCCTGCGCGACAAGCACGATGCAGGTAATACAGACATGTTCGTCTTCAACGGCTCGCGCACCGCCCCGCCCAAGTCGTACGTGCTCCTCTTCGACCAGACGACACAGAAAGCCACGCTCGAGCGCCTCGACAGCACATACACGTTCAACCTAGCGACCAAAAACGGCACAGACATATCCTCAGAGCACGGCAAGATCTACCCCAAGAAAGCACACAAGGACAGCGTACACGACAAGGAAGAAGGCGAGGTCGACCTCTTCGGCTCCGACGCCGACGAAGAAGCCAATGCGGGCACCTCACCCGATGCCTCAAATCCGTACGACTTCCGTCACTTCTTGAACCGCGCCCAGGGCAAGAAAGACAAGGATAGCGGTGAAGCGGGCTATGCATCCAGCCCAGACGCACGAAACTCGCACACCAGCGCCGCGCCCACCAGCTCCACCCACACACCTGCCTCGCAGCCCGCGCGCCGCGCCGTCGAACCGGCGCCGAAGAAGCGCAAGGCCGCGAGCGTCTTCGCCTCGAAGCCTGCAGCCAAGGGCAGCGCGGCGAAGAAGGCCTCTGCCGCGCCAACCATCCACCTCGAGCGCAAAGCCACCGAGCGTGCGGCGACGGGCAAGAGTACCACCACCGCTGCCGCAGCATCAAAGATCAAGTCCGCAGAGTTCGTCCAATCAAGCGACGACAGCGACATCGATGCCGACGGCGACGTCGACTCCTCCGCACCAACCCCCAGACACTCACAATCACAACAACACACCCAACATACACAACAAACCCAACAATCCTCACATGCCAACGACTCAGACTCTGAAGCTGACTCCGGCGAAGAGGAAGCTTCAACATACGGCGACCTGGAAATCGAGATCCCGGACGCCAAACCACGAAGCAGGAACACCCATCTCCAAGCCAACAATCCTACCAACAACCGCACGCGCAGCCCCTCAGCCGGCCCCATCAGTCTCGCCAGCGCCGCAAACAGCGTCGAAAACACCCCGCGCCATGAGCGGCGGAGAAACGCGCCGGAGGAGATTGATTTCGGGAGTTTCGATGATAACAACGATGATGAAGGGGGATACCATGAGGATGAGGGTGAGGAGGATGCTGAGGACGAGGATGTTGATGTCGAGAACATGGATATCGGACCACCGGCTGGGGGGCGGAAGAGCGTTAGTGGGAACGCGGCGGCGGCGGCGGCGGCGGCGGCGGCGGCACCACCAGCAGCCGAAGTCGACGAAGACGATCCGTTGTACATGGAGATGATGGAGGAGCTTGCTGCTGGGGGGGATAGCAGTGAAGAGAGCGAGGAGGAGTAGATGTGTGAAGTTTAGCGCCGCGTAGAGTAGGAACAAAGATGTCGCCTGGCTGGCCGGCTGGCTGGCTGGCTGGTTATGATCTATATCACCCGTGTTTGTGCTATGCGGTACATATGTTCTTACAATGCCTTGGTGGTAACAGAGTAAGCGTACTGTATGCTCTCAGCTCCAACCAGCCGTATAATCATAAAAGTCAGAAATGTATCTCAACCCGCTTAAACAACCTTCCTCCACACCACACTCCCCACCATCTCCCCCTTACACTCAAACGCCCTCTCCACCTCACTGTGCTTCACAAACCCCAACCTCTGCGCCATCCTACAACTCCCCTCGTTCCTAGGATCACACTCGATCTCAAGCTCGATCCCGAACTCCCCATCCGTACCCCTCTCCCCATTCTTCACCACCTCCCCCAAAAACGCCTCCACCGCGGCGGTTGCAAACCCCCTCCCCTGCATTTCCGGCAGCAGACTGAACCACAAATCAATGTGCTTGTGCTTCTTTACAGCAGCAACAATCTCGCTGGCTGTGCCTTTTTCGGCGTCTGATGGGGTCTGGAGGGGTCTAGCGTCCGTGGTCTGAGGGTTCGTGGTCTGAGGGTTCGTGGTCTGAGGGTTCGTGGTCTGAGGGTTCATGGTCTGAGAATCGGAGAGTCCAGTCCCAGCAGCGATACCAACACAACTAACGCGCCCGCCGACCCTCCCAATCAATCTCCCCTCAAACACAATAGCCAGCTCCACAACCTCAACCTCACGCTCACGCTCGGAGCTGAGCAAAGAGGCGGAGAGGAGTGCCTGCAAAGAGGCGGAGAGGAGTGCCTCGTTGAGCCGCTGCTGGGCTTCTAACAGGGTCCAGGGGGTCCATGTTTGGTAGCGCGCGTTGGCGGGGTGCGATTCTAGGGCGAACAAGGCGTGGGTGTCGGAGGGGCGGTAGGGGCGCAGGGTGAGGTTGGGGATTGAGGTTGGGATTGAGGTTGAGAGGGTGGGTTGAGGGGACATGGTGGGAGTCGAGAGACAAGGCGGGGGTCCTTGGAATTGGTGGGTGATGATGAAGTAGATTGGGTTTGGGGAGGGTTGGATGATGGGGTTGAGAAGTTTTGGTGCGGAGGGGAGGTTTTTGGTTGATATTGTGTTTGGCGGGGTTTGTATGGTGTAGATGAGGGTTTGAAGGGATTTGCTGCCGCCCTTTTCTTTTTTTGGCGGGATGGGGTGGTGATGGGTGTGGGCGACGCCCTTTTGCGTTTTACTGGGTGGCTGGGATGAAATTAGAGATTGTGAGGGGGTGGGTTTCGTGGGCTTTGGATTTTGCTTTGCAGATTGGGATGATGCAGGTGTAACAATTGAATGGATGAATTTTGGCTTCTAGAATGTACCATGGCAAAAAAAGCTCCTTTCTTTTTTCTTTAACATGGCAGATGGTGGATGGAAAGGTTGTTACCTTGCTAAATACAATCGCCTTGAGGTATTTGTGGACGCATATGCTACTTGAAAAGGAGGAGCCATTTGCAGTTCATGTCTTGCGGTCATCTCACGTGATACGCTGTTAGAGCATCCTAAAAAAAGTGGGCTCGTAAATATTGGTATAGAATAGGATTATATACAGTGAACTCAGCTTCGCCACAAATCCCCTACAAATGACCTGTGTGACTCGTCCTCAGTCATACGCCTCAACCTTGATCTCAGGAATATCCGCATACGACGGCAGATCATCGCTCTCCTCCTCCAGCAGGGCGTACTCAGCATCCACACTGTTCTCCTGCTGTCTGCGCTGATAGCACACGCGCACGAAGAAGCCCACAATCCCCAACATCAGTGCCAACGGGAACAGCAGCGCATTATCCTGCACCCGGTCGATCCAGTACTGTCCGTTCTTCCCGATCAGCTTCCCCCACATGTGCGACCACGAGCCCAGCTTGCCAAACTCGTCCCATTCATTGGGATCGAACGACGTCTCCACCACAGCGAGCTTCCCGCATTTCATCCGTAG
Organism: Curvularia kusanoi; assembly: GCA_011058905.1. Classification (NCBI taxonomy): domain Eukaryota; kingdom Fungi; phylum Ascomycota; class Dothideomycetes; order Pleosporales; family Pleosporaceae; genus Curvularia; species Curvularia kusanoi. Next base: position 1,769 of record SWKU01000057.1, on the reverse strand, counting down.
CGGCTTGGTGAGCTGATCCCGCGGCACAACGCGCACATTCTCGATACTCAGCGTCTTCACAAACGCGCGGTGGGTACCGATTTCCTTCGTGTGCTGCTGCACTACCAGCTCCACGATCCTGCGGTGCTCATTGTCGGGGAAGACCAGGGGTTCTCCTGCATCGCCAGCGAATTGCAAGCCCTGGACATCGAGCTGCAGAATCCATTGCGCGGGAACAGCCGTTTTGAGTAGGGCGTGCGAGTACGCTAGCGGGAAGGAGTTGTACTGCGTCTGCCACTTATAGTCTGGGTCCAGCATGCGCTCAGCAATGATGCTGTCCAGCGCGTCTTGCGAGGTGTTGGCGGCGACCTGGTAGGCATTGATGTAGAGCGGCATTGGGGCTAGAGGGAGAACTGGGGCATTGTTCAGGCGCACAGAGAGACCTTTGACATCTTCGCGGATGTTGAATTTCAGGAGCTTGAGGAGGGCTGTCAGTCATGTGAGGCAATACAGCGATCTTGGGGAAGACGTACCAGCGCATTCTCCTGCTCTTGCCATGTCCGCTTATTGCCCCCCTCTTTAACGAGATACGGACAATCTGGACATGCAAGTTTCACGAGGTAGCTTTGCTTCTCCTCAATTTCGGTGATCTCATTCGCAACGACTGGAACGGGCTTTTCGTGCTCCTTGTACCAATCCGCCGTCTCGTCATACTTGAGCTCCGGCTGTGGCGGAAGCTGCGATTCAGCGGCGGTCACGCCGACAAAAGCAACTGCGAGGCTGGCAAGTGGGAGAAAATGCATATTTACAAAACAGAATAATAATATATAACTAATACTAGGAAACGACAGTGAGCGACTAAAGTCAGAAAGTTGGGAAAGAGAAGGGGATCGGCGGATTGGGTGTTCGGGGATAGGTCTCGGTATCTCGGTACTGTAAACGAGGCGGCCAGCTCCTGAACCCAACCCGTAAGGAGCTTAGTCCAGGAGCTATTTAGGGACCAAGCTTGTCGTTTCTATACACCACGCGATCGACTTTGATCAATTGCTATCTCAATGAGGTTATAAACATTTACAGGTCATTTGGTCTCTCGCCTATAATCACCTTGTACTCAGGGGGCGCAGATCTATGACCTCGAGACGATGGGCAACCACTCTCTCACCCAGCATGCATTTCGGTATCCGAACAGAACGCAACACAGGCGCACCCGTGCTCAGTGCATACGGCGAAGTTCGAGCTTACTGCGGCGCTGCCTACTGCTGCCTACTGTGCCTCCGCTTGAAGGTGAAAATGTCTAACGCCAACCTCGTATATTGTGAGAACTTTGAGATACATAGCTGCGAAAAAAAGACCTTTCAAAGTCCCATTCTCTTACCAGTCAATCCCTTTCCTGTTCCTGTCCGCTCCTCACCGGAGTCGACTTCTCCAATCCCTTCACTCACATATGCTGCAAGCAACTCCGTAACATCTGAGAGAGCCTCATCACACACCCAACGGACTCCGCCCAACACACAAAACAGTAGTCACTCCGTTACAAACTCCGCTCCTTACCCAACCTGCTACATCTACCACCTCATTTTCCCCCATCAATCTGCCTCTTGATTCTTAATTCCCAATTCCCACTCCACTAGCCTCCACACCCAATCCATCCCCCAAGAACACGGAACCATGTCCGCAGTCCACAAGCAAGACTGGCACCACAAGGGCAGCTCCTGCTGCACTCCATTCGGAACATGTACGTTCTGAGTCCCCAGCCCAGCCCCCCCCCCCCCCCCCCCCCCCCCCCCCCC
>SWKU01000056.1:0-89424 GCA_011058905.1 Curvularia kusanoi | reverse complement strand
CTCTGTCTCTGTCTCTGTCTCTGTCTCTGTCTCTGTCTCTGTCTCTGTCTCTGTCTCTGTCTCTGTCTCTGTCTCTGTCTCTGTCTCTGTCTCTGTCTCCGCCTCCATCCCCCTCTCCACCCCCTTCCCCTCCACACTCCTCCACAATCACATCCTCATACTCTTCCGCCGGCCCCTGTTGCACAGAGTCTTGGTTGTCAGCATATTGCGCGCGCTTCCGCGCCGCCTGGCTCTGCCGCTTTTTCTTGTTCTTGGCGCGCTTTTTCTCTAGCCGCGTCATGCCGTGCCAGGGGCCGAGGTTGGGGGGGACTTGAGGAGGAGGGAGCTGGGGGAGTTGGGGAGGAAGGATGGGGAGGCCTCGGGCTTGAAGGGGGAGGTGGGGTACTGAGAGGAGGGCTGGGAGTTGGGGGTGAGGACGGGGGTGAGGGAGATGGGCGAGCTGGGAGAGATGGAGTCGAGGTAGATGGAGTTGAGGTAGATGGAGTTGAGGTAGATGGAGTTGAGGTAGATGGGGAGGATGTGGGTGTGGTTGTAGTCGCGGATGGGATATGAGGGGTTGTTGGGGAGGAGGAGCTGAGAGGTTCTGGCGAGGTGCGATGGCCGGGTTCGTGGGTTGTATTGAGCGACGAACCCTCAGGTGTGGGTGCTGCGGCTGCGGGCGGAGTATGAGTACGGGTTGCTGTGGCTGCTGGGTTTGCGGAGCAGCAGGGGCTGGGGGCTGGGAAGGGCGTGGGGCGGCATGTGGCATCTGTTGTTGCTGCTGGAGGTGCTGGTACTGTTGGCGATGGTATTGTTGTCGTTGTCGTTGTTGGTGCTGCTGGTACCGTTGAAGCTGCGAGTATTGCCATTGGTTTTGGCACTGCCCCTGCGGCTGGACCTGTCTCTCTTCCTGCCCCCCCTGCTGGTGCTGCCAATTCGGAATCCACACAGACCTGGAAACAAACCCGGCCAACTGCCTCTGCTGATTCGCCATCTCCTCCACAATGCCGTTATAGGCATGCGTACACATCGTGAGGTACCGGAAGTGCTGTTCTCAAGTCAGCAGCCAGTTTACATTACCCCGTCCCAGCATCTAAATCCAGAACTTACTGCTGGAGCCACAGCGTAGAACTCATGTTCTTCCCTGTGATACCCTCTCTGCCATGTGCGTCCAACAGCCGCGCCAGGATACGCAGGACCCCGACCGAATGCCATATAGTCGATTTCCCGTGGGAGGCGACACCATCCGTTGTAGTGGAAGTACTCATCCTGCTGGCCGGGGATGTAGCTGTTGCCTTCAGCGTCGGCGCCGGGATCGAAAGTAGCATAGAATTCGTGGCCCTGTGACGCAAAATCCTCATGTATCATCTCTAGATCGGCAGGGTGTAAATCGTCCCTTTGGTGGCGGATGTCTGCAGCGGTGGGGTATTCCCTGGTGGTTGTGCGGGAATCGCGGGGGTCAGAGGCTTGATTCTCAGCTGTTTCTGTTTCTTTGTCGGAGGATTCGCTCTCAGGCGTTTCGGTCGCAGTCGCTTGGCTGTCAGGCGTCAAGGGCCTGGAAGTCGTGGGGTCGCCATTTGGTTGCTCCGTTGAGGGTCCTATGGAACCCATGTTGTGATGGAGTAGGCTTTGTCCTTGGAGTATTCGGTGATTGATGTAGCTACAATCCAGTCGCGCAGACCGACGGCATTATATAGCACTGAACCCTTGTGAAATGTCGGGACGGCATATGTGTGTGTGAGTAGTCAGAACGGTTCGCAGTCCCTGAACCAGCAACGACTCCAGACCCTTTTCCAAAGAATCTTGACATCTCCAGATCCAAGCACACACGGAAGGGCACCTCAGCAATGCCTTGCTCATATCCAACTCGATATCCAATTCTTCAATGAAACCATCCCCATCCACCCTACCTCAACGTCCCATCCTCATCACTCCCCTCACTCCCACTACTCCCCCTCCTCCTCACACTCCCCAATTCATGCCTCGACGCAACCTCATCCCCACTATCCTCCTCATTCGCGCCACCCCGCTCATCCAACAACGGCGCTCCACCCGATCCACCCCCCGAAACCACCTCTTTCGCCTCCCCCTCCTCCCTCATCCCCACAATCACACTCCCCGCAACCAGCATCGCAGCGCCGAGCCACCACAGGCCGGGCAGGCTTTCGGAGAAGATGAGCGCAGACATGACAGCGGTAATCATGAAGTTCGCGCTCGTGTTGATGACGGAGACTCGCACGGTCGAGGATGCGAGGGTCAGCGCGCGCGTGAAGAGGCCCCACATTATGGCGTTGAAGAGGAGGTTCATGCCGAAGAAGGCCTGGGATTCTGTTAGGGGGTTGTTGCTAGTATGTGTATTCGGTGGGGGTTGCGTACGGCGCGGAGCGCATACTCGAAGAACTTGTTCGACGGGTCAAGGCCGAAGGTTGCTGCGAGAGAGCTCGACCAGGAGCTTGTGAGCTCTGTTGTTGTGCTGCGCGATGGTCAGGCTCAGAATGGACGCGTTTGGCTAGTTGCGGGGATGTACAGTTTCGCGAAGACGCCATTGAAGGCGGCGCAGGCTCCGCTGGTCACGGCGAAGAAGAGCCATGCCGACCTGGGATTAGCTTTCGACATGGTGAGAGGTTGTGTGTTAAGGTCTGTATGGTAGTGATGTGAGATGGGGAAGGTAGATTCGGTAGGTGCGGCTACTGCAGGGATCGGACCTCCGAGAGCTCGGCCAAGCCCATCATGACATATGACACGATGCGTGATCCATGAGGCAGAACCAAAGAAAGCACAGGTTAACTTTATGGTCATTGTTTTGATTGCATCCTCATTGCTATGAATACTGCATGTCTGTATTCTGCCGCCACGTCAAGCGTGGGGCACTGTTAAACGCCAAGTGCTGCCCATGGTATCCGTTATGAATGATCCCGTGCCGTAACGCCATATAACCAGTTGCCTTGCCGCGATTCCTCACCCTTATGCTGAAGACATTCATCGTCCTCTATCCTCCTCTTGCTCAAGGTAAGGTCCCCCTAAAGCCATGAAGAACCTAGTTCCATGATTCCGCCTGAGAAAGTCAACTTTCGTCCTTCCTTCCTTCTTTTACACATGCTTGCTCGCTTCCTTGATACAAAATCAACATGCATAGTGTCTCCCGTTTCGGCAATATGTTCGTCCCATATCACATCCACTCCTTATTACATCTGCCCGTTTCCGTCCGCGACGAGGAACAGCCTAAGTCTCGCCCGGGCGCTTAGTGTTACAACTGACGATCTTTACCCGGTCGGCGTGGACCTGGTTGGTGTTGTCGAGCTTGAAGTTGATGTCCTTGATGATGAAGGTCCAGACGTCGTCACAGAAGCGGTAGGTATCGAGGTGGCCCTGCACAAGCACACGTTAGAGCTGTACGCTGCTACTTGCAAGCTCCCGCCAAGCTGCTACATAGCAACATCACACATACCTTGAACGTGAGTCTCGCCTTGACCTTATCTGCGAGCACGTCGGCAACCGCCTTGTCGAAGTTTGTGAGGATCTTCATGGCTAGCTGGGGCTCGATGCGGCGCTCGGTGATCAGGTTGTCCAGCGTGTCCGTGAGGGCACCGCCCAGACTGTCCATTGTCAGCGAGCTTGCCCCAAGTCACTCTCCCAGAGGCGGGTGCAGTACCTGCTTCGGCGGTAGAGCTCATAGTACTTGAGATCAGCGGTGGCCATGGCGACGGAGGTTGCGACTCGACGGGTGGGCTGGTGTTCGGGAGACGGACGACCTGAGTGCCTGGGTGGATGATGCCGACGACGGTGAGACGGCCTTGGCGAGTCCGTGCGCCGCCATCATCATCACACCTGCACCTGCAGCTTCGCTGCCCTGCCTCAAGGAAGCTCCCGTCCGCCACTCCCACCATCCATCTCGGCTCCCACGACCTTTCGCGACGATGGTTCTCACATACGGTACCGGCGGTGCGACCGCCGCCTTGACCGTGGTTGGCTTGTGTACGTGCAGCTGCAGCGGCGGCCCGCGCCCAGGCAATAGCTAATGACGGGCAGACATGCTGTTCAACGGCGAGGGCGAGGCATTCAACGTCGGACGCTTTCTCGAGTCCATATCGCCATACACCTGGGCCAGTTTGGGCATTGCGCTGTGTATTGGTCTGTCTGTCGTGGGCTCCGCCTGGTAAGTCTCCGTCGAAGCCTCGACTTGAGCGCGCTCTAATCTCATGGCAGGGGCATTTTCACAACGGGTGTATCCATTGTCGGTGGTGGTGTCAAGGCTCCCAGGATACGAACGAAGAACTTGATCTCCATTATCTTCTGCGAAGTCGTTGCCATCTACGGCGTCATCATGGCCATCATCTTCTCCTCCAAGATGCAATCCGTTTCGGATACTGAGAAGCTATTCTCTGGCTCCAACTACTTCACCGGCTACGCGCTGTTCTGGGCTGGTCTCACAGTGGGCATCTGCAACCTGATTTGCGGTGTCTCCGTTGGTATCAACGGAAGTAGCGCGGCTTTGGCTGACGCTGCCGATCCTGGACTGTACGTATCGTTCTGTCGTGGCTCTGCAGTTGAACTAACAATGGTGCAGTTTCGTCAAGATTCTTGTTATCGAGATCTTCAGTTCTATCCTTGGTCTCTTTGGTCTGATCATTGGTCTGCTCATGCAGAGCGCTGCTAAGGATTTCGATTAAACATTCTGGCATCAATGCGCGATGCAACACTTTCAGTAGAAGATCACACGTCGACAGACAGGAGAGGTGCTGTAGAACAAGAAATCATGTCACGACAAGCATCTCAAGAGCAAGCGCAAGTTTGGACTGGGTTCGCCAAGGCTGTACGATGTACATAGGGAAGGCGCTTGTACAATGCATGTATTACGAGCGAGCATTGGCGTTGGATATCAATTTTCACTAGGATTCAATCTCAAAATACATATCAAGTGCAACCTGCTTATGCGTCCAAACGGGTATCCCACTAGTGCACGGACTTCATGATGGAAGCGGGACAAGAGCTCCACCACCAACGTCACCTCCTCTACCCAATATGAGCACCACAAGTTCAAAGCTGAGGGCTGCAATCTTGGTCGTGTCTGAGACTGCGTCTCGAGACCCTTCCACTGACAAATGCATACCGGTGCTCAAAGATGTCTTCTCCAACTCTGGTAACGACCAATGGGACGTTGCGGAAACCGAGATCGTGCCGGACAACGTACTTGAGATTCAGAAGGTCATTAGGAAATGGGCCGACAGTGCGGAACCTATCAATTTGATTCTTTCAAGCGGTGGCACTGGCTTTGCTACGAAGGATGTTACTCCAGAAGTATGGTGTACAATGTTGTGCGTGGAGTTCTAGACTGACGGTGCGGGTAGGCCATCACGCCGCTGATAGACAGACATGCACCTGGACTTGTGTAGGTTCCGATTCCTTGCTTATATCAAAGTAGCTATCTGACGGAATTGCAGCCATGGAATGCTTACAACTTCATATGCCGTCACACCCTGTCAGTAAACCACTCTCAGTATGAGATGCTTGTACTGATATTTCCAGTCGCCTTGATGGCGAGGCCCGTAGCGGGCACTCGGAAACAATCCATCATCATCACGTTACCTGGATCCCCCAAAGGAGCCAAGGAGAACCTCGAGGCTGTCATCAAGCTGCTCCCGCATGCATGCATCCAGGCAGCCGGCGCCGAGTCCAGACCGCTTCACGAAGGCGGCGTGAAGAAGCTTGAGAAAGACGCAGGGATCTCAGCCGCAGCACCATCTGGTAGGTCACTGGTTGAAGCATGTGGATATTTCACGGCTGACAGCTCCAGGCGGAGGCGGTTGCGGTCACCACCACCATCACCACGGCCCAGGTCACTCTCATGGTCACGGCGGCCATGCGGCAGTACAGCCTCACACCAGACCGGAAGACCGACCACAGTCGAACGACCCCAGTGCAGGCCCAACTCGCAGATACAGGTCCTCCCCCTATCCCATGCTCGCAGTCGACGATGCGTTGAAGCTGATAGCAGAACACACGCCCGCACCCATCGTTGAGAAAGTACCTGTCAACATGAAGATAGGCGGATCTGTGCTTGCCGAAGACGTCAGAGCCACGGAAGCCGTGCCTGCGTTCCGGGCCAGCATCGTCGACGGGTATGCCGTCAAGATTCCCGCCTCTGGCAAGTTCGAGAAGGGCGTGTACCCCGTCACGATTGTATCGCACGCCCAAGCAGGCGATGTGAAAGAGCTCAAGGAAGGAGAAATCGCCCGCATCACAACAGGCGCTCCCCTACCCCCCGGCGCCGACGCAGTAGTCATGGTCGAAGACACAGTCCTACACAGCCAGACCGAAACCGGCGACGAAGAGAAGGAAGTCGAGATACTAACCGGCGAGATCCGCGCCGGCGAGAACGTGCGCGAAGTCGGCAGCGACGTGAAAGAGGGCTCTATCATCCTCAAGAAAGGCGAGGGCGTCACCGTCGTGGGAGGAGAATTCGGACTCCTCGCCTCAGTAGGCACAAAGGAAGTCTCAGTCTACAAACGGCCCGTTGTTGGCGTCTTAAGCACTGGCGACGAAATCATCCCGCACGATAGAGAAGGCCCGCTCCGTTTGGGAGAAGTACGCGATACAAATAGGCCCACGCTCATCACTGCGGCGCGCAGCCACCGCTTCGAAGTCATCGATCTCGGTATCGCCTCAGACAAGTACACATCCCCATCCCCCACCAACCCCCCAACACTAATCCTCCCCTCCAGACCCGGCACCCTCGAACAAACCCTCCGCGCAGCCCTCCTAAAATGCGACGTCATCATCACCTCCGGAGGCGTGTCAATGGGCGAACTCGACCTCTTAAAACCCACCATCGAGCGCTCTCTAGGCGGCACAATCCACTTCGGCCGCGTCAACATGAAGCCCGGGAAACCCACGACCTTCGCCACGGTTCCCACGAAGTCTCCCTCTGGATCCCGCATCTCCAAAGCCATCTTCTCCCTCCCTGGAAACCCGGCGTCGGCGGTGGTGTGCTTCCACCTGTTCGTGCTGCCTGCGCTGCACCAACAGGCTGGAATCTCCCCCGTGGGGCTGCCGAGGGTGAGAGTGACGCTGGATGAGGATGTGGGAATGGATAGGGGGAGGCCGGAGTATCATCGTGCGGTTGTGGTGGCGAGGGAGGGCGGGTTGTATGCGAGTTCTACGGGTGGGCAGAGGAGTAGTAGGATTGGGAGTTTCAGGGGCGCGAATGCGTTGCTTGCGATGCCGATGGGAGAGGGCGTTTTGAGGAAGGGGGAGAGGGTTGAGGCGTTGTTGATGGGGAAGTTGGGTTGAGAGGAGGGAGGGGATGTGTCTGTTACAGTAGTGACTCGCGCATCAGGATAGCGGAAACGGTGTTGGTGTGTGAAGTCTCGATGTCTGTGTTTCCACGCTCCACTATCGTTTTTCCCGTAGTCGCAAAACTGACCCGCCTTCCACCATCTACATGCCCAGTCGAGTTTCTCACGCCTACTCCGAGCTCCCACCATAGTACGTAGTGTATCCAACGCACCCCTTCTCCACCACTTCCTGAACCCCTACCCATCTACTCCGAGAAGCCTTGATACACAATCCCCCAAACCCGCACCTCACAACCCCTCCCCCTCACCCTCACCCTTAGTCCACTCCAACACTTGCCATTCCCCCCTCAACCTTCCTCATCCAGTAACCCCAACCCCCCCTGTCCCCACGTAGTTCCGTTACGCCGTGGATTCCAGCGTGTCACCTGTCACTCCCCGATCCAGCCGTTGGTGAGCTGCTGTGCGCGTGTGTACGACGGAGGAGTCGGCGCTTCGAGGACTAAAGGGTATATGTACATGTGCGAGCATGCGAGGGGGAGGGGGAGGCACAGCATCGGTGGGGGGAGGGGGTATTGAAGGTCATAGTAGCTAGCTGGTTACCTGTCTGATACCTGCCTTGCCGTTAAGGTCTCCCGGGATGGGCGGGAATGCGAAGTGCCACGCTATGCTGCCCACGCGCGAGAGCGTAGGCAGAGTGCTTTCACGAGGTGCACGAGATCCCACGAGGGGGTGATTTGCAAAACAGGAACTACTTCGTGGACTGCTGTGGATGGATGGTCTGAGGTACCTACACAGATCACATACCATGCCATGCAATGTCCTGTTCCATCCCTCCCAGCAACCCCACTCACCCACCTACCCACCGGCGCTTAATCTCGCTTCACTACCACATACGCAGCCGGGTTTGCTAGCACTCGGTGTTGCTGTCTCTGACGTAACGTGATGGACAACCCCGAATAGCAAGCCGGTATGTGTGTATCAAGGCTGTCTCGGACGAAGAAAGACTGTCTGGTTAGCTGTATTCTCCTCAACTCGAGCTCTATGGCGGGGTTCTCGCTTTGGAGAGCCCAGCTTGGCTGTTCCCGACATCACGATAGGGGGTAGGTGGGAGTAAAGTGACTCGATCGTCTCCATGCTGATTAACAGTGTACGATGCGCGAGAACAAAAAGAAACAACATGTACACAGAAATACTGTGGACACGCAGCGCAGATCCGTGGGGCCTCGCTACTTACCGAATCCAACGAGATCCCAGCCTGGTTTGAGCACGCGGCGTCGCACCAAAGACCAGGTACCGTTGGGTAGTGGTAGCCCGAGGTAGATTGAGCCGGGGGCAGTGGGTAAATGCGCAGCCCTGTGGACCGGGGACTTGGGTGATTGGAGCTGTCTTTTCTTTGCTTTTGATTTCTCTGAGCGCGGTCTTGGGGAGGAGGGGGCGGAGCTCGTGCGATAGGTGGGTTTGTTTGCTTTTGTTTCGTTGCAGGAGGGGGAGTTTAGGCTATGCTGGGCTTTGGAGGGGAGGGGAAAGGTGGAGGGTAACTGGGTACCTGGGTGTTGAGGCCTGGTGTTTGGTTTCAGTTGCGTTACACGCGGTGGAGGCTTTGCATGCTTTGCACGCTTTGCGATCTTGCAGATCGCGATGGCGTGGCCGAGGAGACCACGATGCGTGGTGGGCTTGAGGAGGGCTGGAGTTGTGTGTGAGAGAGGGGTGGTAGAATGGGAAGAATGAGGCAGTGTTGACTGGGAAGGGAAATGACATCGGCGAGGTCTCTGAGTAAAGAAGCAAATACACCCCCGAGCAGCTGAAAGGAGAACGTAGCCCAGAGTGCTACAATCCACCACCGACAGTCCCACGAGAGACAACCCGTGTCTGAGCCGCGGTTTCTCTTTCTGGGTTGTTGGCTGCGATGGGCCTGGTTGTCAGATGGAGCCTTGCCTCGCTCGTGCAGCAAATATGGTTTCTCATCAGCGTGCGCGGGATCAACGCTCAACGTTGCCAGCGTTCCAACGGGCATTGCAGCCAGGCTTGCCCATTCGTCCCAGCACGGATCAAAACCGTGCTTAGTGCTTTCGATAGCTGGCATGGCCAGATAAAGGCACCAGTGAAGTATGATGGACATGTCAGCACGGCAGCATGGCGCCGATGAATGCGTCTGCGGGACCGTCCGAATCTGGCTGTTCTCCCAGACCCTCATCAAACGAAGATGCGTATGTGGACCCTGGGTACTCGACGATGACATACAGCACCTTGCCAGGTCCAGATGGCCACTTGGCGCAATGTAAGATACTGAAGACCTTCTAGCTGATTGGCGCAGACTTCTAAAAAGTTATAGCTTTTGAGATGGCTACGCATCTAATTGGCTTTCTAGTCCTTATGCGCTCTTCTAGTTGAATCCTCCAGAGTTGTCGAGTGGCCACTCGGAGCTGGCAAGGTGCTGTATCAAAGTCCTCGAGGACGCGAAGCGATGGGAGGGACTGCCCGGTCGGCTCGCACGGGAGGGCGCATAGGCCGCCCAATGGCCGCTCGTTGAGGCCTCCGACACGCCTGAACCTCAGACACCTGTCTCGCCTTGGCGCTTCATGCTCAGACCTCGAGGCAAGACCGCGGCTTCGAAAGTAGCTATTTGCGAGCTTTGTAGCTGCTTTGTTGAGTGATCCCTTGTGCGGCTATCACGTCCAATAGACTTCCGCGATGATGGTGAGGTTGTTCGTGAACAGCGCCGGACTGCAGCAACACGCGCGGACTTGACAGTCCCCTCCTCCACGTCGACGTGAACACGGCGTCGCGCCATGTCCGAAGGCCTCATCCAGCGTGCCACAGGCCCTCGATGGGCGGCTTGTCTATGTCTTTCTCTAGTAGCATGTTTAGCTGCGTTACCCCAGCGAACCGCTACGGGGATGTCGCACTGACGCTACCGGGTTTGATGACATGTTTCAAGCGTCGACGAGGAACGCCTGTCGGGAACGCTGGGCCACCCAGCCCAAGTGTGCCCCAAGATGGGTTGCACAGGGCTGGCCACGCATAATAACACTTGCAAAATCCTCACTCTGCCTGAGACTTATTTCGGGTGCCTTATATGGGCGTTTGCAGCACCACCCTGATCGTCTTAAGATTTTCCACGTCCCCTTATTATTTCCCAAGATCTGGTACATATCCACACCTTTTCTGATCGGTGGCCGATCGAGATCTTCTATACGTCGTTCTTTTACAAAGCTGTTTCTTTATACTACTACTTCCTACTACTTACGATCTTTTAATTAATATGTTGGCAAGGGAGACTATTCTTCTTGCTCTGTACGCAGCATCGTCTGGTGCGGCTGCGAGTCAGAGCTGCTATAGTCTGACTGGTGCTTTACTTGACCAGTCTTTCGCACCATGCAACCCAGATGCTAAACACAGTGGCTGTTGCGCCACAAACCGAACGTCTGGTGCCGACGTGTGTTTGGACAGTGGCCTGTGTATGTCCACCACAAGCGAGTACATGGGCACCATATGGCAACCCGGATGTACGGATTCAACCGGCAAGGCTACAGAGTGCCCGCAAGTCTGTCCTGGTAGTATGTGAATCTCGTCGTCGATAACTTACGGGTGGTGAGCTAACAATTCCTCAGTGAACAACGACTTCGACGGCCTCAACCCAGTATCAGGATGGAACATTCAGACCTGCGACTTCGGCACATACTGCTGCAGAGCGATCAACGACAACCGGAGCTGTTGCAACAACTCAACAGCGCCCAGTTTCACATCAAGTACCCTCGGAGGATACGACTTCAAGGCCGCTGCTGTTGACTCGTCATCACCTACAGTCGTAACAACCACCGCAATAGCCTCTAGCCCATCTGCCACTGGTTCTCCACCGAACGCCGGAGCGAAACTCATTCCCAATGCGGATGTCTGTGAGAGTGAGAAGCACAAAACGCTGGTAGTGGGTGGCACCATCGGAGGTGTCCTGGGTGCAGCAGTCGTCGGCCTACTCGGCCTAGTGTTCTGGATGGCGAAGCGGGAACAACGCCAGCGCAAGCTCAAAGAGCACTACGAGGAGCAATTTGCCCAGACCTGGGCATACCGGAAACACATGGCTGCCAGCACGACATCAGTGAAGACCGAAAGTCATGAGATGAAGACGCCCGACCACCATGAAGAATTCATGAACAAGGCTAGTGGAAGCTAAGCGGGGGTCAGTGGTGTGGGTAGCGCGACGGAACCTTTCTTTTGTCTGATAGTCCGACGAGTTCGTACTGCGTCGTTGATGATGGCTAATGAGGCTGCTTTCGGAGTTACGGTGGGAGGAGACTTGGGCCTTACTATGTTGATTTCGAGCGGATACCCTATTCTTATCGGCGGACGCGCCCTGCAGTATTTCGGAGCTGCAATTTACCTGAGCCATACCAAGCCATTACAATATCATCGTTTCTCATCTATTGCGGAGTCTCCCAAGACTCTCTTGCCAGATAGGCGCTCAGCACGTGCGGACCACCGCTCAATCGACGGACACGTCGTACAATAGATAACAACCATCGGACCGAGGTGATGAAGTTGACACCGAGATAATGGGCTTCAACAATGGCCGGACAAAAGTATATCTCACATGCAGTGGAGCTTTGGAGGCTTGTTTCTATTTTATGGTAAGCATGCCAATATATCTCGGCCGAGGACTGACACTAGTAGCTGTTGTTGCTGCTGCGTCATTGGGTGACGTAGAAGGTGGCGGACGGTCCGCCAAGCAAGTGCGGTTCTGATTCGGAGGGTGAGGTGTTGACTAAGATGAACTTCGACGTCACAAAGGAGCATCGAAAACAATGCAGCATGCAAATAATCGGCGACAACAGTCCGTATCGCTGTATATGCGGGCGCAATGTATGTCAGATCGATACTTTGTAGCCAAGTCTATTGGTCGCGTCTTTAGATGAAGTCGTGCAGCACAGCTGTCTGTCAGCCTTATGTCCGGAGATCGCTTTATGAAAGCGGATGGTCGGTGTTTAGGTGTGGCAGCCACCACTCGAACAATGTCGCAATGACGCGGACCAAACGCTCGGAGGGCAGATCTAGATTTAATTATAATAACGACTGGCCGTTGCATTTCCCGTTGTGTGTCTCCTGCAGAATCAAGCAATTCCCGTTGAACTCTACCTGCGCTCCCAAGCAAAACCGTGCGCCTGCCTGAAAACACCCCCTCCCCGGATCGACCTCCCGCGCGCACAGACTCCTTTTACAAATATCTCGACGGCAAAGCATAGGCCCTGGGGTGAGATGGAGAAGGACCCTGAGTCTGGTCGCTCCGGCCACATCTCTCACTTCAAGCGCGTCCTGCACCAGGGTGTTCTCAACGATGATATCATCAACCACCCCTACAAAGGGTCGGGGACTGAGGATGACCCCTTCCTGGTCACATGGATTGATAATGATCCAGTCAACCCACAGAACTATTCGAATACTATGAAATGGTGTATCACGATGCTCGTCGCTGTTGCAACACTAGCAGTAGCGTTCGTCTCTTCCGCATACTCTGGCGGCATCGAGGAGATCCTAAAAGAGTTCCGAGTCGTGCAAATCATCGGCACATTGGGTATCTCGTTGTTCGTTCTGGGATTTGCGATTGGGCCGTTGCTCTGGGCACCTTTGAGCGGTAGGTGTCTCATGGCACATAGTTGGGTCTGCTTACTGACGTTCAACAGAACTGTACGGCCGCCAGTACCTATTCTTCGGTACATACATGATGCTCACTATTTTTAACGCTGGCGCCGCTGGATCTCAAAACATCCAGACCCTGATCGTCCTGAGGTTTCTGGCTGGCTCCTTTGGATCTTCGCCCTTGACCAACGCTGGCGGTGTTATTGCGGACATGTTTGCCGCATCACACAGAGGTCTTGCGATGAGTATTTTCGCTGCGGCTCCATTCCTGGGACCTGTAATCGGACCCATTGGTAAGTGCCCTGAAGTTAATATAAAATGATCGAAGTCGAGCTTACGCCTTGTAGTTGGTGGCTTTGTCGGCCAGTCCATTGGCTGGCGGTGGATTGAGGGCATCATGGCCATATTTACCGGCGTTCTCTGGCTTACCTGCGCACTGCTTGTCCCCGAGACTTACGCTCCGGTCCTCCTGCGCAAGCGCGCAGCAGCACTATCGAAGAAGACCGGGCAGGTGTACGTCAGCAAGACAGATCACGAGAAAGGAAAAGAATCCATCGGCTCGGCATTCAAGACCGCTCTCACCCGTCCTTGGGTTTTGCTCTTCCGCGAGCCCATCGTTCTGCTGCTGTCGGTCTACATGGCCATCATCTACGGAACATTGTATATGCTCTTCGGTGCTTTCCCGATCGTATTTCAACAGCATCGAGGCTGGTCGCAAGGTATCGGTGGACTGGCGTTCATCGGAGTGGCCGTTGGCATGGTTTTCGCCGTCATGTACTCGATCTGGGACAACAAGCGCTACAACAGGGCCATCGAAGCCTCGCCATCTGGCGTTGCCGCACCTGAGGCGCGTCTTCCTCCCGCTCTTATCGGCTCCGTCGCCATGCCCATTGGACTCTTCTGGTTTGCATGGACGAACTCACCAAGCGTCCCATGGATCGTCAGTATCATGGCCGGTGCTCCCTTTGGCTTCGGCATGGTTTTGGTCTTTTTGTCCATTATGAACTACCTGATCGACGCATATCTGATCTACGCGGCTTCAGTTCTTGCTGCCAACTCAGTCCTGAGATCGCTGTTTGGTGCTGCTTTCCCACTCTTCACAAGCTACATGTATGCCGATCTGGGCATCCACTGGGCCTCGTCGATCCCTGCGTTCCTGGCCCTGGCTTGCGTTCCTTTCCCATTCTTGTTTTATAAGTATGGCGCTGCGATTCGTGAGCGCTGCAAGTTTGCTGCGGAGGCTGCAGCGTTCCTCAAGAAGATGCAGCAGACGGGCTGAAAAGTTGTATAGAATTAGACATAGATATTATATTCAAGATTAATAATTCACGACCTACTATTTGGTCTCAATCACGAAGACGCCAGCTCGTTACTAAGCAGCATCTACTTCATTCAGCCGTGGATTGTTTTGCAACCATGGAGATTCATCTGTTGCTGTTGATGAGCTATTCATCTTGCAATTTTGCTGACTGAAATTCGGTGAGAAGAAGGGTAGTTTCTAGGGCTGCAGGAGGCGCAGGCATGTGGAGCTTGGCAATGACGACGCCCCGCTGTCACAGCCACAGCTCGTGCGCGGCGACTGCGACGGAGCCAGCTTCAAGTTTACGCCTTACACAGCTCTGACCCCGCAACTACTCACCCCTTTACACCCCCACAGCACGCTATACACCATGTCAGAGAAGACAGGACTCGATAAGGTGAATATGCGCCCAACTCTTGAACGAAGCTCGACCTGACAGTTGCAGCCCCCCGAGAGCCCCACAACAGCGCGTGAGCTCGATTTCGACGATGACAACGATGCGACTACGTCCTCTGGACCCGAGAAGGCCGCCTCGCCACCTCCAGCCTCGAAATCTCCCAAGCCTGGCGTGAGATTCTCTGAGCAGGCAGAAGAAATCCCCCCGCAGAAGCCCCCGCGACCTGTGGACCCCAATGTCCAGGCACAGAACACTCTCATTGAAGCGTTCCCTGACATTGACACAAATGTCGTCAAGGCTGTGCTGGTCGCAAGTGGTGGAAAAGTCGAGCCTGCGTTCAATGCGCTCCTTAGTACGTGGCTGCCTACGAGACTCGCAAGGGGGCTTGCTGCTAACACTGTTCGCAGGCATGTCCGACCCCAACTTCAAGACCGAGGAAGCACCTCCCCCACAGCCCCCGCGACCACAGCCCCGTAGCCAGTTGGAGCAAGACGAGATGTACGCGCGCCAACTAGCTGAGCATTACCAGAGCCAGGGCGGTCAGCAGGGTCAGGGTGGATACGGCTCCAGACAGCCACGGCCCTACTCGAGATCGAACAACCAGCAGGGTCAGAACAAGGATGACCGCGAGTACAGTTTCTTCGAAGGTATCTTCTACCGCCTGTTCTCTGAAAGTCTGCATTACTAATGGTGGCAGATGATCTCCCGGAGATTCGCAAGAACATCGAGCAAGGTTTCCAGGAGACACAGAAGACGGTCAACAAGTGGATCACCAGTTTTAAGAAAAAGCTTGACGGCGAACCGGACGAGTACGATCAGTACGGAAACCCTGTACGACACGAGCGAGAGCATGGGCAGTCATCGCAGGGTCGCCAGAACTATGGCCCCTCGCAGTCTGATCAACTCTACGGTATCCGCAAGTCAGCCGAGCAGCGCCGCTCTGGTGACATGCGCCGTTCTGCAGATCACAACCGTTACGATGCGGACAACAGGGTGCTGGGAGACGACTTTGCGCAGCTTGAGCTGAGGGACAATGAACACCAGCCAAGGTCAAGCAGCCGCCCGTCAGCCAACCCTGATCTGTTCAAACCCACACCTGTTTCGCCGCCGCAGAGCGGGCCAGTCGATGAGGTTGACGCTTTGTACCGTAATCCGTCGCCCAACAACCAAGGTGGAAAGTCCGGTGGAAAGAAGTGGCAGCCCCTTACCTCCGTCGCACCACACCCTGAGGCAGACGAACACGATCCCTTCAGCCTTGGTGATAGCGATGATGAGGACCACAAGACTAAGGACACCAACCCTGAAGATTCCGAGAGGCTCAAGAAGGCTGCGGAGGCCAAGGTCGAGGAAGCTAAGATCAAGGAGTCGACAGCAGCCGAGCTCAAACCCGCAGAGAGGAGCGGGAGTGTGGGTCAGAAGGATGCAGCCGCCGAAGCGCTGCTGAAGGAGGCCAAATAAGCATTCGATGGTTCAGATCGTGATAGATAGCCAACGTTCGCTTTCGAAATGATACCAACAGACATCTCATCCTGAACTGTATTTCTCAAATCTACTCATGCACAATCGCCCACACCTCGACCTCATACAATAACCCCTTCAGAGCCAAACTTGCAACTCCCAACACTGTGTCAGGCGGCTTGTGGCCATCCCCGTGCTGATCCATAAACTCGATCCAGAGGTCTGCCCACCCCCGTTCAACAACATCCTTCTCATTCAACTGCGCGTCGCCCGAGTCATTCACAATATAATGCCGCACATGGATAATGTCGCGTGGGGTAGCTCCAGATGCCTCCAGACACTTCTTTACGTTCTCATAAGCTCCCTTCACTTGCTCGATCCACGGGGCTTTGTAGTCGCCTGTTTGTCCCGCAAGAGTGATGAATTTCGAGCTTGGGAGTATGGGCGTTATGCAAGCATGCTTGTAGGAGGGTGGGGGTGAGTGGACTCCGGGTGGGTTGAAGGCTTGGGGTTTGTTGTCGGTGGCCATGTTTGGGCGGAGTTTGGCGTGGTTGCGTTTGGGGAGGGGGTTCGTTCACGCGGAAGGGAAATATGTTTGGAGCTGTGGTGTTGGTGTAGTATGGAAGTATTGGTGTTTGAGGGGTATGTAGTTTGTAGCGTAAGCTAACCGGCATGTATAGTGGGGTCGTACTTGCCGCGGTACCTGGTACCTGCTGGGCTTCGCAAGGACTTGACCCGCTGAAACTTTTGAACGACGTCACGCGTTGATCATCACTTGTTCTGCTCCACTTGGAAACATCTGTGAATGCTTTGCTGTGAAGTTGAACGCGTACAACAACCATGAGGGCAAGCTCGCAAGCTGGCTGAATAACCGTGCGGGGTCAATTGGATCATCTGTGCCTGGTACATTCACGGAAGCACGACAGCAGCCAGCCGAGCGAATCAGCAACATGAAAGCTGAGCTCGAACGCGCCGTTACTGGCGTTACATCATTCGATGGCATGTGCTTTTGCGGGGAAGCTATGGATGGGCTTTAAGCAAGCTCGTCGCACAAAGAACGGAGCTTCCATCGTTCCTCGACACCTCTCCAGCCCACGATGGCGTCCGGTCTATTCTCAAGGTCGCAGCAACCGCAGAGCAGACCAGATGCTCGAATCCAGTTTGGTGAAGAGAGACCACATGATATCTACCTGAATGGCACACCTCCAGCTGCGCAGCATGCTTACAGCCATGTTGACACTACACATTCCAAGACCCATGTCCACAGTGCCTCACTGTTTGATGTCGGGATTTTGAAAGATACCCTGGCACCCTCACTTACTCTCCACTCTGGCCTCGCAGTGATTGCGTACGGCATAGCCCGTTACACCAATCGCGTTGAAGTCAAGGACTGGCTCTGGCCCAGTGGACAGGTCGTTAATGCCTGGTGGTCTGCCATCGGCCGGCGTCTTGCTGCCGGTCTGACACTGACACAAGCTCTTAATCGTCTGTCCTGGCATGAACGCGTCGTGTTGACTGGTGTGACGCTCTGGGGTGGCCGACTCTTCTATCGCATTGCTGGCCGCTCCATTCAGCGCGGCGACGATGACCCTCGCTACCTTGAGGAGAAGAAGGAGGAGGGATACTGGAACGCGGCTCTCTTCAAGATCTTCATCCCCGAGGCCTTCTTCCAGATGCTTATCAGTCTGCCGTTCACAGCGCCCTTCAGGCACGAAGGTGCCGTTATGATGGGCTACCACCCTTACATTCAGATGGCAGCTGTCGGTCTCTTCTCGTCCGGCCTCGCTCTGGAAACCCTGGCAGACTACCAACTTGACCAGTACAAGGCGGAAGGCGGCCGTGGCATACTGCGCGAAGGCGTCTGGAGCATCGTGCGAAACCCCAAGTAAGCCCCTCCGTTACCCACTGCTTTTCTCTTGTTAACACGCGATAGCTATCTCGGAGACGCCCTCGTCCATATCTCCTTCATCGTGATGCTCTACGGCAGCGACATGCTGGCCCCGATCGAGCTGCTCGGCCCCATTGCAAACTACTGCTTCCTGCGCTTCTTCGGCGGCGACAAGCAGAAAGAGCAGAACCAAGTGCGCCGATACTCTGCCTCCCAGCCTGACAAGTTTGCAGAGCTGCAGAAGTTCCGCGCCGACAAGAACGCCTTCTGGCCCAGCATGGACGAACTTAGCAACAAGTGGCTCTGGACGGTGTTGGGCGTCGGTGGACTGGGTATTGCGATCGAGCAGACGCTCAGGTCGTTGCACTGAGCTGGTGCGTACTGGAGTGGGGCTGGTAACGTGGTGCACAAGCGATGTACTGTCCTTGCAGGCGTATGGGGCGCATCTGGGGTTCTGTATTGAGCGTGTTTGCTCCTGTTTTTCGATAATTCATCATATAAACAACCATTGATATGATCTCAATTCAGTTCAATCCAACCCTCTCTTTCTCCCAGAACACAAAAAAAAAAGAGCGCAAACCCCCCATCCCGCATCCCCCGCAACCAAAGCACCTCAAATCTCGGCCTCAAACTCCCCTCCAATCCATCCCTCCTCGGAGCTCCCCCAAATCCGCGCAACCCTCCCTCCCACCTGATTCGCCGGCACCCAATTGGCCGCGGACTTTTTGTGCGCTTGCCGCGCAATCGCATCACCACCGCTCCGCCCGCGCCGAAACGGGGAACCATGCGATTTCGCAAAATCGCATTGCTTACACTCGTGGAATACGAGGTGGACTAACTACTCGAACAGGAAACTTTTAAGAATTGGCGTTGATAGCTGTAGTGTGTCCGCGGAGCCACGATTAATGTCACTGCGCAGCGGAAGGGAGAAGGTGCGGCGAGAGTGGGACTGGGTCGCCGGCAGCGTAGTACGTTTCTTATAGCATACCAGAGAGCGGGGGGCTTGTGTTGTTCAAAGCTACTAAGTCGAATTATTACCTCCTATGCTGAGTAGGTTACTGCGTCCCAGGTCCTGCATCCTTCACACTCCTCTGCGCCGCATCCTCCTCCACCTTCTCCACCTCCTGCACACTCAACTCCCTCCGTTTCCCCGTCACCTCATCCCAATCCCAGCCCTCCCTTGCCCACCTCCACTTCAAATACGGCTTCAGGTCCTTATCCAGCGGGACCACGCGCTTCCACTCGGGCTCCTCGCCGCTCCCTTCCTGCACACCCCTCAACCGGTCCCGGTAGAAAATGCGATAGCTGTCCAGCGCATACGGTCCCATGCCCGGTAGATGCGCTATCTCCCAGCCTTCACGCGGGTCGGAGGGTCCCAGGACCTCGTCTGGCTTGATATCGACTCCGGCACCCTTTTGGGGGTAGTGCAGGCGCCGGTATCGCCGCTCTTTGCATGGTGGTGCCGCGAGCCATGCGGATGCTAGCGCGATGAGCCGTTTTGCGCGGATGTTGTGCAGGCCCAGGGGTTGGAGGAGCGAGGTTAGTGAGGGGAGGGCCGCGGTGGAGAGGTGGAACGGGGTTGGGTAGAGGGAGAGGAGCTGGAAGAGGATGGGGCGGGCGGCTTGGCCGTGGGTTTGGTTCCAGAGGATTACTTGGACTACGAGGGCGTAGAGGCTGTCGCGGATTCGTTCTTGGATTAGCCCGTAGTCTGCCGGGCGGAGTTGGAAAGGTAGGTCTGAGGGTTGGGGAATTTGGATTGGGCGGTTTGCTTTGCGCGCCTGGGGGTGGAAGTGGTGTGATGTGCGTGGTGTGGGCTTTCTCTTCCTCTTCTTGGTGGTGATGGACCTGTCAGGGGTTGGTGCGGAATTGGTAGCTGGGGTTTGCTGGGGCACAGTTGTTTGGGATCGCGTAGTTACCATGGCCAAGGTAAGGCTAGATTGAGATGCGATAAGGATGCCATTGTGTGATCAGGATTGGGGAGTTGCATGTATGCTTGCCGGCTGTACCTGCCGCTTTGAGTTGGCGGACGTCATCGCTGCCCGCGGAAACCGTATGCGAGAATGTCTTGTCGATTCCGCTGAACGTTACGCTTCGATTCGTTTTTCTTCTGTACCCTTGTATCAGAGGCCAATTCGAGATGTTGCAAAGATCATTGCTGTCAGCTGCAATTGCAGCGGCTGCGTCTGCCCGCGAGATCACCTTCCCCCCACTCTCCGGGTATTCCTCGGATCAAGCAGTAATGGGTATCATATCTCCAGACATTACCCAAGCCAAGTTTGGAGGTCTTGCAACATACGCAAATTTGCCATACGTGCACTGCTTGGCTCCTGAAGGTCAAGAGATAGAAGAATTTGACATTGCTGTTCTGGGAGCACCGTTCGATACTGTAAGCATATCACTGGTTCACAAGGATTCAGCCGCTCAAAACGGTTTTGCAGTTGTAGCACAAAAAGCTGCGCCGTGTACTCGGTATAGAAACCCAGCTTACATCTCGATAGGGAGTGACAGCGCGGCCCGGCGCACGCTTCGGTCCGAAAGGTATTCGGCAAGGCTCTCAGCGGATCGAAGCTGGAGCAGGCTGGAGTATCTACACAGGTGAGTTTTTCGTGCGATTTCGCACGATGGTTTGATTTGAGACAATTGTCCATACTTGGAAAGGTGATCAACGGCTGGTACACCGCATGTTCAACATAACACATCACCTTTCCAGGATGTCGATACCGGACATCTGCAGCAAGTGTGTGCGCTGTGACATAGCCTCGAAAAAGATGCTTCACCGATGTCGACTGACAAGCCATAGGTCAGAACATCCTTGCAGACTGGGCGAAGATCGTGGACTGTGGTGATGCCCCGTTGACCTTCCTAGTAAGTATTGTTTTGACAGTGAGCAACGCACTCTAATAAAGATCGCGTAGGACAACACTGTGGCCCTGAAGCAGCTCGATAAGGCGCATAAGGTGAGCGGCGTTGTTCCGTAGACGTCGTTTCCGCTAACAGCCGCGGCAAGATAACCTCCTCAAGGAAGACCAATTCGAGCGACTTCACTGTTCCACGCATCGTCACACTTGGTGGAGACCACACCACAACGCTTTCGGCCCTGCGCTCGACCAACAATCACTGGGGGCCTGTCAGTGTTATTCATTTTGATTCTCACATCGGTAAGTCCGTTGAGAAGCTTCGTCAGTCCCGAATGCGATGATTGACAAGCTGCAGATACGTGGGATCCGAAAGTGCTGGGTGGCGGCATCTCGCATTATGCGTAAGTAACCCCCGCAGGTAGCCATCCGCATGCGCTGACGATCTTGCAGTGGCGTCAACCATGGGACTTTCCTACATATCGCTCATGAAGAAGGCTTGATCCGTAACACATCCATCCATGCTGGAATTCGAGCACCGGTTGCCCGTCCCAAAGGAGATGTTCGTAACGATGTCAGATGCGGGTTCGAGATGGTACGAGCTCGCGACATTGATCGATTGGGTGTATCGGGTGTCATCGACACTCTGAAGAAGCGGGTAGCAGGGACGAAAGTTTATATCAGCGTCGATATAGACGTGTTAGACCCTGCCTTTGCGCCCGGTAAGTTCCGATCTTCTCCCTCCATCGTGTCAAGGCACTTGCATATGATGAAGCCGAAAGCATGGATACCGATGTGTTAATACGAGCTAATGGCATTCTGCAGCTACCGGAACGGCCGAGGTTGGAGGATGGACTACCCGCGAGCTGTTGTCTATTCTTGATGGCCTTGAAGGGCTGGAGGTCGTCGGGGCTGACGTTGGTAAGTCTTCCTTCAATGTCTGGCTTTCGCCATCTGACAAGTCTTGCAACAACAGTCGAGGTTGCACCGGTATACGACAATCCGGGCGAGACAACAGTGCTGGCAGCAGCAGAAGTCGTTCTCTCGCTGCTTACGTTGATGGTGAACAAACCCGTCCAAGCTGACATGTAGTGTACATATCAGACGACGGGGCCGACTATGCGGGGTTTGTGAACAATAACACAGGTTGTACTGCTGCGTATAGTATCGGTGTAGTTTAGATAGGTAGAGAGCACAACGTCGTCGGAAGAGGAGTGACAGCCAGCCAATCATATGATGTGTGTTTGCGAGCTACTTTTTAGCGCCAAAGCTTGCCGAGGCGGTTGGCAGCTTCCAATGTTGAACATGCAGACATCACTCAAAACAACACAAGCACAACATGTCTGTCAAAGAAGAACCCAAGAAGGAGAGATTTGCCCCAAAGGAGCCGGTGACATTGAACCCGCCCAAAGACGACATCATTTCCCGCGAGTACCTTGCCAAGTGCAATGGTGAGCTACCCCGCGTGAGAATGTGGCGGCTATAGCACTAAGAACAGATTTATAGGCGAAAACGAGGGTTACCCTACATTAGTCGGTATCAAGGTAGGCATTGACCTTTGTAGCTGATATGCTGTAAATGTCTCATTTGTTGTCTAGGGTGATGTGTTCGATGTCAGCGGAAAGGAGACCTACGCGCCAGGAAAGGGTTACCACGGTACGCTATCACGTATGACTTGACTTCTTGATTGCTCACCGATGACAGTCTTCGCCGGAAAAGAACCGAATTGTGCACTGGGCAAGTCCTCACTGAAGCCTGAGGATTGTGTGCCAGACTATTCTGCGCTTTCGGAGACAGAGACCAAGACTCTGAATGACTGGCACACCTTCTTCAGTAAACGATACAACATTGTTGGACGCCTGCCGAAGGCGGAGGAAGAGTCTAAGATATAATCAAAGCAGCCAGAGGTCATCGAGAACATAATGATTCAAATCGTTCAGCCTTCATATGTTTTCAAGCTATTCTTAGCACCTTTAACCTAAGGATCGCGGTTGAGAGAGGGGCTCCTTCCCGAAGACCAAACAGTGAGCGCTTGTTGTACTGACTTGTTATTTATGGGTTTAGTCTCCGCCGCATCTCACCACCTCCAGAGACTGAGTCTAACACCCAGGCTATAGCTTACCTTAAGCAGAGCCAACAACCAACGGTTCGACGAAGAAGCTAAGTGTAAATGATCCATCGGAAAGCTGGCTTCACCGGGCCGTCCCTTCTCCTGCACCCTGCATGTGGTTCATGGAGTTTCCGACGCACTCTTCTGATAATGCATAGATATTATGAATCAAGGCCATTAAGGTCGACCATTACCTAATGCTGATTATATATGTACAGGATGGCAACTTTTCAAGTTTGGAAAAGGTTTCACTTCGCGTCTTATTTCACGCGAAGTCTCCTTCCTTGTCGAATGATCTGAACACTGCAGACACGAAATTTCGATGGCGACATGCTCCGCTTCGCCCTTCTGTAAAGTAGCAAAGTACGCCCCTTCGATCTCGTCCAGCTGCCAATCAGTATTTACCTAGCCTCTCGCAGCCGCCATTACGCTGACGTTTGTGTTGCATCTCATCTTCTTTCTGCTTCGCCCAGTATCTCGAAGCCGAGGCTACTGGCCCCCGCATACTGACGATGTTTCGCACAGTTTGCACACTCAGTCTCGTGTTGCTCCCATCGAAGCTTGATACTCCAAGCACCGAAGCACTGGTGGCCCGGATCGTTGCGTGCGAAATGACAGTACTTTTGAAGCCGCTTCTCCTTGTGTCCGCAAGGAACAAAATGAACCTCCTCGTAGTGACACATGACGGCGATGGTTCGAATGTGGTTTCAGACCTATATCATGGTCAGCTTGAGAAGGTCACAAGTCCACGACAGCGTACTTCTTTGTTTAGATGACGGAAGCCGCAAGTGAAGTAGCACCAATCGTGGCGATCTTGTCACTGTGGTTGTTTCAGGTAAGATGAAGCTGGAGGAACAATCTCTGGTTCTGAGTATCAAGCTCACTCAGTTCGATGATAAGGGAAAATCACCAGGAGCAGTGCCGCCTGTTTTATATGACAGAGTCCCCTTCTCTCCGCGGCATGCAACTATGCATGGCAACCGCGCTATACTCCCCAAGTCGCCATGTAGACCTCTTCGATATGCCTGCAGCACGCAGCCAGCAGCTCCAAGGGTGGCACGTTGCCCGGGATAACCTCATCTCGATAATCTCGACTACCACAGAAGTTCGCCTCCCCGCTTCTCGATGTTTCTCAAAACCCCAGACTTGTACTTTGGTGGAATGTTTGGCAAGCCTCGCCAGTAGTGCCACAACTTGGTTGGGTCTACTTCTCCTTAGGCTCTCTCGTCCCGAACCTGGAGTGTAGCTTTACACTCAAGTTCTATCCAAACCATTCGACATTCGTCTGATTCTCACGCTGATGTCGCTTGCCTTGCCTTGCCCCAACTCACCGGCGATATATCCCAAAACAGACTCCATGGCACTGCAGAACGTCTGCCTACAGCTGTAGCACCTCATCTGCATAGTCACATCATTGGTAGCGCCTATATCCACCACTTTCCTGGATTCTGGCAGAGGTCTACTACAAGCAAACGATACAGCCGGCCAACGCAGAATAGCAACGCGAGTCGTGCAATGCCACAAGAGTATTCGCTTATGCTCTTTCCTGCGCGTGGCGCCCTTGACCCTGGCTTTTGCGGTGTTTCGATGCCTTGGCATCTGCCGTGTGTTGCTTGAGCGAGCTACGGAGAAGACCTGTCACTTTCATCCCACTTTCGGCGAATCTGCATATTGCTGTCGAGTGCGTTACCACAATAGCCAGCCAATTGCACCCAGGATCTCTGCTCTGGTGGGGGTCAGCGTGTGCTTGTTTGCGAATGAAAGTTGGTTTGCAGCTCATACACGGCTGCATGCATCCTTCACACCAGATAAGCTCTAGTGACTGTGCTATCCGGTCGCCATATTCGCCTATTCGTATACTGAAATGGTCAGTGCCATTTGATTCATCAGTTGCCCGGTAGGCTGTACTAAGCTGGATGACCTTTGTAGTTATTTCATATCACGGTCCAAACGACAATCTTGCCAGTCGAACATGCTGGAGACCATCCTCTTACTGATCATTCTAGACTGTAATCCACTAATGTTTACATAAAAGCCACTGACAGTCTGCCAGACATCGCGTACAAGTGCGGTCACCGCAGAGAGCGTATCAGACTACGCTGCGATGCTTGTGCCCACCAGCACCAGTGATTTGCTGGGCGGTACCACATATGCATCGGGTAATTATGGCAGCCTCCGATCCGCTGTCAGGCAAGATCCGCTTTTGCGGCGTACTTGAGCTTGCAGGGATCATACGCGTACAGCAGCTAGTAAGTACGAGCCATGGTGTGTTGCGTTGAAGACTGTCAATCATGGCTTCTACCGGGTGCATCAAGACTGCTTGCAGAGCCGCCTGCGAGCTGCGTCATTACACAGCATGGGCTCTTGCGAACCACTATCTCGTCTTCCTATCAAACAAGTTACAACTGCCAACAAAGGCAAGACTCCCGAAGTACAAGAACTAGGAGAATTATTTGTGGACGTTGCCACAGTTGGGTGGGCTGCCACGAATAACGCCCGCTCGACGCGCTTTGCTATGTTTTGGAGCACATCCAACTGAACGCTCACCCGGATAGTCGGCTAACGGTCCGATAGGGGCACAACGTGGTGTGGTCAAGACAGATCGGGGGATCCATCCATCTAGGGATGCCTATTTGAGGGCGACACAACAGCCACATTCATTATAGTCCGCAAGCACACGATCTGGGACTCGACATCAGCACGGGTACCACATCCAGCACCAAGACCACAGGCATTTTGTGTCGTATTTGAGAGGGCACGGGAGCGCCGCACCCTTCTCGCAGCATGCGACGTTGTGTCATCCGGGGAAGCGTGCCCCTGCTACCCCGGTATGAAATTCGAGATATGCAATTGTATACACAATGACTGTTGCATGCATTGTATACAAGCTAGTGGTGGCATTGGAGACGCCATGTCAAGCGTTCGCACCCACCACACAGAACATGAAGATATGGCGCCATGGGTTCACTGCAGTGTACCGGTGCAACAGGCAAGCGAGCGTTACACATCGCAATCATTTGAGTACATCAGACCGACTCTCTGAGCAGGAAACAGCAGAATTGCACATCGGGGAGAACTGCTGAGCTGCCGGCATCGCACGGAGGGACAATGGCTTTGTCTGTGCTATACATTTCACCACACCGTCGCACATGAGAACTACCGTGGCACGACAACCAAATATTCCGACAAGCCAGAAATTCCTCCAAAACGCTACCTCAGAGGCCACAACATGGTTCAATCCAGTATATGACAACGCTGTCAAGATCTGAGGATTGCTGCTGGATCTAAATATTGACAAAAACACACCCCACCGTCAAATACAAAGCAACCCACCACTCATCAAGCAATCAAGCAAACAACTAACCACCAAGCTCCTACGCTTCCCCTTCCCCATCGCCCAGCAGAACACCCACGCCCCTTCCCCCGATCCCCGCCCACACCTACACCCCCACTTTCCGCCCCCAGTCCACTCCAGCCTAGCCCTACCCTCCTCTACCCATCCGAATCCATCCCGCCCAGCCACGAACCTACCCACCATTCCCCCAGCCAACCTCACACCGCCCATCGATCCCACACCATACTTCAAACAGCAGCTCATCGTCCCGACCCGCAGATCGCGGACATCAGCGCTTCCCGCCACCACGGTACCCACTCTCATCGACGAACCCGAGGACCATCAAACCTCGTATCGGCAATCTCTTCCAGTGACATGTGGTTGCACGACATTACCGCTCCGTAGTAACCGACCGCGTGGGTGGGTAGCAGGACGTGTAGAGTGAGGCGGTGGGGAGAGATATGTACGACGGTGGCCGATCCGACAGCGGCGGGTTCGATACGGGTGGGAGTGGTATTGGGACGCGGGCGAATCGAGATGGGGATCGGTGACTGATCCTACAGGATTGTGGGCTGTGGATGGGCGTTCCTGCAGGATGGGTTTTGCAGGGTGATTACTGTAAGGTAGGTTCCTGCGAGATGCTGGTAGTGCGGGATGATGTCCGTCCTACGGTATGTGCTGGAGTGGATCTGGGTGGAAGGGTGGTGGTGAGGAGGTGCGTGCGATATCTCATTTCTTCGTGGACGGTGACGACAAGGGGGAGGGGGACGGTGTGGTGTGGTGCGGTGCTGGCGACGGCAAGCCATGCTACGCTGATCTCTGCCAGGACGCTGGGGATGGTTCCGAAGAAGCTGCATACAGGTCTTATTCCAGATAATGTAGCGGACACATAGCGACGTGAAAAAGAAGAACCTATCACATTTTCCCGGTATCATAACATAACAACTTTTCCTAACAACAGCAACGCCTTCGCTATGCGCCTGCACCACCCATCTACCTATCCCCAACTCAAAGTCCCTTCTACTTCCTCCTATTGGCCTTCCTCTTCATCCTCTTCTGCGCAATGATCCTCGTCCGCTGCGCCACCTTCTCCTTCTCCGCGTCCGCCTCTGCGTCCTTGCCTGCAGCAGCACCCCCCTTAGCTTTCTTTGCATCGCGGCCCACAGTCGAGGCATCGCGTTTCCTCTTCTGGCCCTTGCCGGCTGATTTACCTGCTGCATCTTCATCGTCAGAGCCGTCGGCATCCTTGCTTCCCTTTGCCGGCTTCGGCTCGCGGCTCTTCTCCTCGGCAGCAGAGCGGCGCGACACGACATTTGCGTTTTCGATAGCGAACTCGACGATGAGGCGCTTGCGCTTGTCTTCGAGCGCCTCCTTTTGCGCCTTCTTGCTCTTGGGCGCCTCGCCCTTGACTTTGTAGTCGACGGCGTGGCCGTTGAGCCAGCGCAGACCCATCAGGGCGTTGCGGTGGGTGTAGTATTCGATGAAGCCGTAACCTCTGCTCCTACCTGCACCAGTCTCCTCGCCGACCTTAGAGCCCTTTTCGGTTTCGAAAACGACCTTGGCTTGACGCACGATACCCTTGCCGCGCTTCTTGCGGATCTTTTCGGCGATGACCATTTCTTCGCCGCCGCGCGCGATTTCGGCTTTGCTGAGCTTTTGGCGCTTGCCGTTGTTGACGTCCTCGGCGAAGCCGACGACACCCTTACGGGCGAGTTGTTTGAGGTCTTTGGAGGTGATGGAGCGGGGGATGTTGCGGACAGAGAGACGGGTGAGGGAGAGGTGGAGGGAGGGGTTCTCTTGGATCTGCTTGCGACGTAGGGTAGCGCTGTCCTCGCGCATCTTGATTTCGGAGGGGGAGAGTTGTTGGTATAGGGGGGAGTTGGAGGGAATGGTTCCTTCGTTGAGAAGGTACAGGCGACGCTTATCCTTGTCGCGGTTGAAGCGGTTTGCAGCACCTTCGGCTGTCAAGCGGGTGGCTTCGTTCTTGTCGACGGCGCGGCTGAGTTGGAGAATGCGGCCGTCCATGGTGTACTTCCCGGTGGGATCGGCATCGGCGTCCTCGAGAACGGAGTGTGTGGTTGTGATTGTTGCGCCGTCCTTGCGCTCGACGTTCTTTGTGTGCAGCTTGACCTTCGGTACGCCCTTCAGGCATTCGATCATCTCCTCCTCGTTGAAGAAGGCTACGAAGCCTGTGCCCTTTGGTCGTTCAGTGTCGCGATCGTAGACAACGCGGGCGTAGCGGATGGCGCCGAACTGCTTGAAGTGCTCCTTCAGACTGTCGTCGTCGACAGTGAATGGCAGGTTTCGAATGAAAAGCACATGGTTGGGGCGCTGCGGCTTTTGTTCTTCGGACTCTTCGTCGTCCTCGTCGTCTGACATGTCTCCGTCTTCGTCATAGTCGGTGTTGCTGTCGTCTTCGTCTTCATCGTCCTCATCGCTGTCGCCCTCCTCAGAGTCGTCATCCGAAGAGACTACACTCGACTCGGCGTCAGAGTCGACATCCTCCATATCCACATCCTTCTTGTCCTCGGCTTCTTCACCCTCCTGCTCAGACTTCTGTAGTGTCTGCCATGCCTCCTTGTCCACAGCCCAATCCACAGCAATAGGCCTTCCGTCGACCTCCTTGCCGTTCAGCTCGGCGAGTGCCTTCTCAGCGTTCTTCTTTCCACGCATGGCGACGAAGGCGAAACCTCGGAGCTCGCCATTGGGCTTCTTGGGCAAGTTGATGAAGTTGACCTTGCCGAAGCTGCGGAAGAACTTCTCAAGATCCTCAGATTTCTTGATACTCCACGGCAGATTGCGAACAATCAGCTTGGGAGTCTGGTTCTCTTTCATCTTCGCCTCACGCTCAGCCTTGAGCCTCTGACCCTTGCTCTCGGCGCCATCCTCACGGTGCCTCGACTCGGCACTCTCAAGGCGGATCTTCTTGCCCTGCAGGTTTGCCCCGTTGAGCTCTTCGAGCGCTCGCTGCGCATCTTCGACGTCGGCAAATGTGACGAAACCGTAGCCTTTCGATTCCTTTGTGTCCTTGTCGAGGACAACGAGCGCGTTCTTGATGGGGAACGAGTCGGAGAAAAATTCGGTGAGCGACTCGGTGGTAACCTCCTTCGCAAGACTGCGGACGAAGAGCTGTCTGCGGGCGTTTGCCTTGCGATCGTTTGTCGGTGCACTGGCAGCCTGTTCGGTATTGGGTGCAGCAGTAGCGTCTTCTGCGCCACCCTCTGAGAGGCGCTGCTTCTTCCTGCGGGGTGCCATGGTGTCTTTTGTGTGCTGTGCTTGAGTGCTGTTATCGAAGCACCAATCTCAAACTTTCGAAACTTTTTGTCGGGGCGGCAGAGAACAACCGCCGATGCAAACTAAAACAAAAGTGGGGCGCTCTCCCGCCATTGGCCGATTACCCTTCACAACCCCACCGTTCTGCGTCCTCAGGCATTCTTCACTAGCGTCCTTCTCACGCGGGATGACGGCAATACTGCATGTCGCGCATCTTCACGCGGGTCTAGTTCGCAGCCTCGTGCATTCCTCGAGGCGCGAGAACCACACAATGCCATGTTCTGACCTCGCACGTGCAATTTCCATGCAGTCGAGGGTTGCTCAACGTCTATCTGACCGCCGTCCGCGGCGTTCAATGCCCTCTTAGTGCTTGTCGAGCGTCTTCCTTCATGGTAGGATTGGCCGCCGGTGCCTTATCGCGGGGTGCCTTCCTGTGTTGAGAGTAGCCCTTGCCGAAACAGATACGGACAAACAAGTATAAGAGGCAAGTCATGGCCGCCTTGATAATCGCCACTACCTCGGGGTTGTTCTCTGTTTTCACTCAGTCTTAAGTGTGGTGTTGTTGTCAATAGCCATACATTCTTCACTCCTTCCCGAAAGTGAAGCTCGCCGCAGATTCGCACCATTTCAGAGCTGCCATCATACCAGATACTCTAACACGACAGCAGAAAACATCTCCTGCAAGTAGCGACTTCAGCAACTTTTCGTGATCTAGACTTGTTGACCGATACACGCTGCGCTTGGTGTTGCACATGCGCAGATCCCTCTGACAGCGGATCTTTCACCAAATCAGCAACCGTCTCACCGCAGCATCCCGCTGAGCTCCTGCCGAAAAGAGGCTAGCTGCGCCGTTGACGTCTGGCTACAGCGTACTGCTGTGACCCGGCAGTCATGAGTTCGTCTGGCCAGCAGATGTCAGAGACAGAGCCTCTCTTGCCGTCACAGGCTACCGGCTCGGCATCGCGCTCGACCGATAATGCAACCTTTCCACCATCGATGGCCGCGATCTTGGACAAGATTGAGAAGGAAGTGAATGAGCTCGACAACAAAAGTGATTCCGAAAGTTTGCTCCCATCCCAAAATGGATTTGAAGACGATGCAACTCTGTACGACAAGAAGTGCCTGCTTGTGGACCGGCAGATTGATGCTTTCGGCATGGGTCGCTATCAATGGATGGTCTGGGCTCTGTGCGGTCTTGGGTACCTCATCGACCTCATGTGGGCGCAGGCGTTCGGTCTTGTACTGTCCCCTCTGCAGCAAGAGTTGGGTTTTGGCAACGACGAGACAGGAAAACTCTCCACGGCCTTCTCTGTGGGACTGACAGCTGGAGCTTTTGCTTGGGGTATCTTGGTCGATGTGATTGGCCGACGATGGGCCTTCAATCTCACAGTCCTCATTGCCTGCATCTTTGGACTGTGTCTAGGCGCGCCGGACGACTACAACACCATTCTGGTATTGACTGCCTTGACTGGCTTTGGTGTCGGCGGCAACATCCCAATTGACACAACCATCACCTTGGAGTTCACGCCGGAGAGCAAGCGCTACCTTTTGCCATTGCTTTCTATCTTCCAGCCTCTTGGTGTTGTTATCTGCAGTATCATGGCCTACGGGTTCATACCTGTGCATAGCTGCTCACCAAACTTTTCAGAAGCCGGCCCTTTGCCATCATGCAAGATCGTCGATGTCAATGCGGCGTGCTGCAGAAAAGAAGACAACGTAGGCTGGAGATATCTACTGTACGTCTTGTTCCACTATTACGTCTCAAACCATACTTACTCGTCGCAGATACACCCTCGGGGCCCTGACCTTATTCGTGTTTATACTCCGATCTGTCGTCTTCCGGTTTCAAGAGTCACCAAAGTTTCTCTTGTTTCGAGGCAGGGATGCGGAAGCGATCAGTGTGCTCGAACACATTGCTATATACAACAGAACGACATGCTCTTTGACATTGGAGCAACTACAGGCGGTGGAGCGGGAGCACAACACTCTTGCTGGCGGTGGCAGCACCAAAGCGGAGATACCTACTTGGTCCGAGAGCGCCAGACTCGAGTTTGCACGCTTTGGAGTCCTTTTCTCCTCGCCACAAATGATCCGTCTGACTACACTTGTCTGGCTGACCTACATATGCGACTTCACAGGCTTCACCGTGGCAGGTTCATATCTTCCTCGTATAATTGCACTGAAGAACGGTGCCCTCCACCTCTCCCTCGATTACACCTACCGCTCGTACATCCTTATCTACCTGCCCGGCACAATTGGTGTTCTGCTTGGCTCGCTACTATACCGCACCCCCAACGTCGGCCGAAAGTACACCATGGTGGTATCGTCGCTGCTGATGTCCGTCAGCATCTTTGTATTCAGCACCGTCAACAGCCCGGCGTCCAATATTGGGTTGAATGCAATGGAGTACTTCTTTCAGTCCATGTTCAACGCTGTACTCTATGGCTGGACACCCGAAGCCTTTCCTGCACAGATCCGTGGGACAGCATGTGGAGTCGCGAGCTTCTGGGGGAGGCTGTTCGGTATCATCAGTCCGCTGATTGCGCAGCATCTGTATGCCAAGAGCAGGGACGACAAGGGAGACGTCAACAGTGTGCTGTATCTGGCCGGTGGCGTCACGCTAGGCTGTGTAATCACAACTGTGTTGTTGCCTGGAAAGATGGTGAAAAAGTGAATGGGCGCGCTGTGTTCTGGCAATTTGAGTCTGGACCAAATCCTGGCAGTATAGATACCCATGAAGAAACGAGCAATATATGAATTTCTCTCAATCCATCGAACCCTTCGTGTAAGCCACGGCCTCGTCGAAACTTCATCAGGCTGCAGCGAGGTCCTTACATGGCCACTCGTCAGGTTTCACCTGCAAGTCTCACTACACTGTCATCGACCAAGCTCCCCACACACAGCCGAAAGGAATCTAGCTCCTCCCGTGAGATCCCACAGTGTGGGTCAACACTCTCTGGGCTACACGCACGTGTAGGGACAGCATGGTGTCGGTACAGATGAGACAAGGCACGTGCTCAAATCTCGGCTGGGGCGTGGAAACAGACAGTTTTACACACGGTTGATTACAGCTTTGTTAGAGCTTTGTCAGAGCCGAACATTGGGTTTCGAGATGAGATAGGGTTTGTTGGTCGGCTGTGGGTTGTGGGTGGTGGGTGTGTCGTGAGAAGCAACAATTGAGATGTCTTGTAGAATCGCTGGTGCTTTGCTTGTAAGTATTGGGTAGGTTTTCGTTGTTCTCGAAGACATACAGACTTACGCACAGAGTGGGAGGGCTTGGGACGAGCAAAATCTCCCGGAGACTAGATTGGCTGAAGTGAGTTTGCTGCTCGTGGTTGGTACATTGGGGGTCTCTGGTATGTTGCAAAGACGGTAGGTTGTGCGCTGTGGATGTCTCGCTGATAGTAGGTGTATGGTGGTAGTATACAAGCTGGAAATTCCACGTGTAGACAGACTTACCTTTCAACGCGGTACAGCGACTCAGCTTTCCAGAACTATGGACCAAATGACTTCCAGTATGGTATGTACCGTATTTTTAAACCTCCTTGCTTTACTCTATTCGGCAATGCTTTACTTCCTCTGAGAGACTAACGAGATTGTGCACAGTCCTCTGACGAGAACGGCTTCGAATCCGCCAAAAGTCTCATCGCCGCTCGAACAAGAGAATACCAGGAATTCGTCGCCTCTCAAACAAGAGCATACCAAGAATCCGTCGAGAATGTGATGGAAGAACTTCAACAGGCTCAAATAGAGCGTGAACAGCAGCGCGATGCGGAAGCGCTCAGTGTTTGGCACGATAATAACGCTACGATCCAGAATCTGCAAAGCGAGAACCAGAAGCTGCAGGGCGAGAACCAGGAATTGAAGACCGAGAAACACGAACTGGAGACCGAGAATCGAAAAAAGACGACCGGAATCGAAAATTGACGCTTGAGAATGACCAAGTATCGAACCAGAAGGACCACTGGTATGGCGAATATCGCAAGTGCGATGACAAACTCAAGATGACTAAGAAGGTAACGAACGGTCTGCGAAAGGACCGCGACGGGATGAGAAATGACCTTGAGACGCTCGCTAAGCTGGGGAAGAGGAAGAGGGAGGATGAAGAGGAGATGGATGCGGTCCTGAGCAAATACGAAGACACAATCACTGATTAGAAGGGCAAGATTGAGTGAAGTGTGGGATAGTGGGTCTGGATAAAATTGGAGTTTTCCGTAGACGATTTGTGATTCTAAAGTGCACTTTGATATGATGGAATCTCTTTTGATCATATGTTGTTGGACAAAAGAGCAAGCAAATCGCGGAATTCCTGGAGAATCATGCCGAGGGAAAGCGCAATGGGTCAATGGTGGGCTAAGCAGGTTGGTCATCGGCGTGTCTCTTCCGTTCGTCTTTCAGGAACTGTACTGACTTACGAGAAGTCTAGATCGGAGTGATCTTCGCAGATCGTGCGATGAATGGAGGATGTACCAGACAATAAAGATGAGTCCTGTAGTCTGATACACGGACTTGCTATCAGCGTGAAGCAAGCGGCGTTGGCGTTCGGAGTTTACACATTTCCATTGACCACATTTTGTTGAAGTAACCAGATATAAAAAAAAAAAGAAATGGGAGGCTCTTTGATTAACATGGCTTGCTTGATTCATATTATGTCGCAATTCGCATCCCAGGCAGGGCAAGAAACAGATGCATATGTTGGTTTATGGGGCCATTCACGCACGTGGAACCCTGTGGAGACAGGCGCACATGAATCAGTATCGAGGCATATGACATTGGTAGAAGACTATATGCAAGCACGATTGGCGTCGCATCGTGCGAGGCCAGGAATTCCATAAACGCCAAATCCGAATATCGTCCAGGTCGTAATCGAGAAGCCTATCATCTTGTGCCACCTTCGCCGACGCTAAAAACACCAGTTTTCACCCAGATCTCCGAACGCTGCGGGTCGTGTGTGATGTTGTGCAGATAGGTTGGTGTGAACATGAGGCTGTACTGCAGTGCTGCATTGCAAGCTGACTTGCGTCTGCATCATCAACGCCTACCAGCTGCCGCCAATCTGCTCCTGGTGCACCTCGAGTGTGTCGCCGTCCTGCATGTCAAGCTGCGGTCTTGTTAGCAGATGTCCCATCCCGTGTGTAGAAGCGCTCAGGCGGTTGCCGCTGTGTGCACGTACAGTGTCTGGGTTGTCGGTGGGCCCAACACGAGTGCCCTCGAAGAGGAATCGCACGCTGGAGATGTTCTTGCCCTGGCGGTCGCAGAAAGCGTTCATGAGCTTGCCAAGCTGGGTTGTGCGCTTGATCTTGAAGAAGACCTCGTTGTTGTTGTCGGTGACCTTGATGTTCAAGTGCTCAGAAGGACCAGCGTCCTCGGGCTTCTGAGCTGGCGAACCGTTGTCAGACATGTTGCTGTGTGGTGGGTGTGAAGTATTGCTTCGGTGGTGGAGTTGCGGTGGGTGGTGCGTTTGCGGCGGCGCAAGGCTCTTCCTCGCGTCAGTGGGCGTTCGAAGGCGGTGGAAGTGGAGTGGAAGGTCGCTGAGCGGCGGGGAACTACCTTTTGTATGCTACGGAGCTAACCGTAAGACCGGGACTCGATCGCGTCAAGCGTCAGGTGATATGGATGTGTTGCAGAGTGCGCAGGCGCGTCGCGTTATTGTAGAGCAAGTGGTGGCAAAGTGTGATGGTGTGAGCAAGCCGGCGGAAGCAAGCAACAATCGCAAAGAGTGAGGTGCGCGACAGTTGGGTGGGGCTACTTCCTCGCGCGCTAGCCAGTACCAACCGAGTGGCACTCTCTTACCTACATACCCAGCTTCACTTGAGGAGCGTCCACTCAGGAAGGCTTCATCTTATACAATCAAACCCTGTCGATCAATTCAAATTTGGAAACTCTATCGGTGGTTTTAATAACCGCCAAATATCAATAGTCGGCGCTCGAAAAAAAAAACAGCATGGTACGGTTATGATGTCACACATCGCGTCGAGAGTGAACTTAACATCAGTCAAGGGCGAAATCGAGAAAGACTTGAAACAGGATCCGCCATGCCATTCGCGAGCATGTGCGATACAAAGTACGCCCATAGTCTTTCCTTTTTTCTTCTGATAAACAAACATTTGCTGACTTCGACGTCAGACTGCATCCAGAGGAATAACTTCGATGAAGGGAAGTGTCGTAAAGAGGTGAATAAAGTCTCACATCATGACTGTGCTGGCAATTGACATTTAGAAGGTTGATGCTCTGTACGAATGCTGCAATGCTTTCTACAAGGAGAAGGGAGATGATGCAAGATGTGTGACCTGCCCCAAGCCAGATCTACTACGGTACGCTCGCTGAGTCCGATCACTTGCAAGAGCTAATGTGAAATAGCATCAAACTCAAGCAAAGAGCTCAGGGTATCTCATGATAATGTATTTGTAATCATGTGTTCCGTAGAACTGGTCATCAGCTTTCAGGAGGTGGATCAAGTATGCCCACCACCCACAATGCACGGCGGCAACCGCGGGTACCTCAGTGGACTTTCACTGCAATTTCCCTTGTTCGTTTGCTACCCCCGCATGAGTGCCCCGATCTCGGAACGGAAAGCTATCGGCAAGCAAAGAATTATATACTCATTTCTCAGACCTTCCTCCTCTCCTTCCCTAGCCAGCTACACTTCCGCTCTACCAGCCGACCGTTGCCCTTCAGCAATTCTCCTCCAATTTTCGACGACAAGACCCGCAAGAGTATCAAGCATTCAAGCTCTCGAGTCTCAGAGAACCACTTTGTAAGTATAACTCCCCAGAGCTCGCGGACTAGCCACCCGCGCAGCTTCACTCCTTCCCCATGCACACGAAATTTGCCTTTTGAGTATGAGAAGCAACGACAAACACAACGAGCACATGTCTGATTCGCCCTTTTTTCCTTGGATGCCGACCTTCACGAACCCTTGCCGAAAACCTTCACTTACGAAGTCACCTCGAGTAGCTTTCACTCAACATGGCCAACTCAAACCAACATCTCCCTCCACTTTCAACACCTACCTCCTTCATCTCCGCCATCACGCCCACCCAATTCCAGATGCAGCAGGATCTCCTCACTGCGCTTGACGCTCAGGTGCAGGCCCTTAACACTCAGATGGAGGCCCTCAACGTCCGTCTCCACAACCTCTCCATCCGAGTCGACACCATGGGCACCCAACACCAGAGCGCCTCAGTAGCCCTCGCCTCCACCGCTGTCCAAGTTGCACAGCTCCAGACAGCTACAGCCGCGCTCGCCGCCCAGATCACTCAGCTCGAGCAGGCCGCTGGCGCCGCCACAGGTGCCCAGCCCGCCCCTCCCCCACAGCAAGACCTCCTCTCCCGCATCCAAGCCCTGGAGCAGCGCGATGCCCGCCTCACAGCCCGCCGCAAGGAGGCCCTCAAGGAGCTGTTTAACCTGCGCACGCTGAACGCCGAGGCCGCCAATGCATTCCAGCAGCGCGCCGCCAAACTCGAGGAGGACGACTTCGAGGGCATGATCATCGCCTGGGCGACCAGCGTGAGCACCACGCACAACCAGACCCAGTTCTCTGTAGCCAACATGCGCAACCAGCTGCAGGAGGTTGTTAGGGGTAACCCTACCGCTAGAGGCCCTCCTGAGGGTTTCGCATATCCTCCGCACTACCAACTCGCAGGACACTGTCATGCACACAAGTGGCCATACCCGTGCAAGTTCTGTGGAGACTGAGGGGTTGGAGGGAGTCGGGGTGGGAATGGAGGGTTTGGGAGAGAAGGATCAAGTTCTGATTTGAGGACTACGAGGGGTTCAGTACACCATGAGCCAGAATAGCCATCCTCTAATTTTGAGGACTACGCAGATGAGAATTCAGATTCAAATTTCTTGCTTCAAGTACTGCATCCATCTGAGTGGTTATTTAGACAGTATCTTCGCCCGTCCTCCCCATGAAGTCCTCCGGTTTGAACCCCCTCACCGCCTCCTCCTGCACTCCAATCATACTATCCACCTCCTCCTTCTCCTTCATCGCCCTCATCTTATCCAGCCCGAACCCCGTATAACTCTGCGGCAAATACCTCCCAGGATGCCAAACCGCAAACACAACCAACACCGCAAATATCGGCAGCGCATCAAATGTCCAGAAACACCATTCATGCGACTGCAAATAGATCAGCCCATACCCCTTATCATGCGGGATCTCCATCGTGCGGTAGACAGCGCGGATAGCGATGAGCACGGAGGAGAGGTTGATGGTGTAGCTGAGCTTGCGCCAGAGTTTCATGTCGCCGAGGTCGTGGGCGCGCCAGTTGCGCGAGATGACGAAGTAGCGGACGCTGATGATGCTGAAGGACACGAAGCACATCATTTGCAGCACTAGGCCGAGGATCAGGATGACCCGGCCGGGGAGGGCTTTGCGCTCGGATTCCTCGATGGAGCGCGAGGGGGATGAGTCACGGTCGTATTGCCTGCTGATCTGGCTGGCGCCGACGAGCTGGATGAGGAAGGAGAAGAGATCGAAGACGACGAAGGTGGGCGTG
The DNA here is from genome assembly GCA_011058905.1 of Curvularia kusanoi. Classification (NCBI taxonomy): domain Eukaryota; kingdom Fungi; phylum Ascomycota; class Dothideomycetes; order Pleosporales; family Pleosporaceae; genus Curvularia; species Curvularia kusanoi. The sequence goes on along the minus strand of SWKU01000056.1, from coordinate 51,400 downwards.
ATCCAGCGCGGGAAGCACCATAGCGTTTTGAAGTTGAGGGCGTAGGTTGGGCAGGAGAACCAGACGACGCGGGAAAAGGCCGTGTAGCATGCGGCGGCGAGGCAGGAGGGTGCGAGGAGGATCATTACCCAGGAGATGAGGAAGGGGAGGTCCCTGGATTCGTCGAGAGAGGAGACAAGGCGGCAGATGTGGCCGAGCATCAGCATCACGATGGCGATGATGGCCGCCCAGAAGAACCATGCTCGGTGCCGGACATATTGGTAGATGGAGAGGAGGGAGAGGAGGATGATGAGTGTGGCGCCGACGCTGGCGAGGGGAATTGATGGGTCGTAGATGTAGGGGTTGAGAACACCATGTGCTGTCAGATGTCAGCTATCGTGCAGAGAGATAATATCATCGTATACAAGGCCCAGTTGGCGTTAAGAGAGACTCACTATATCCGCCGGCCCGCTTTGGCAAGTACGCAGCACGAGAACCTAGAAGCGCGACCGAGCTTCCGTCCATACTTCCGCTATGTCCGTGTGAGCCGTAAATGAGTTGCCACAGTCGTAGAAAGTGTCGCGCTCATGGCCAGAACCCCAGATGTGCAGAATCCAGCGGAGACGGCAGCAGCATAGTCTTGTAGGAGAGCGGAGAGGAATACCAAGGGACCCGCAGAGACGTGGCTAAGGAACACGAAGGGAACTCGCGGCTTCATGATTTCCATGAGCGTGCAGGACAAGACTTGGCGCCTGAGCGGGACGCCGAGAGATCATGGTACAGTAGCAGATGGTTTGTCCAGGGTTGCTCCGTGGAAGCCTTGAGTTACGAGTTCCCGCTGCGCCTCCAACGCCAATCTACCAGAAACAAGACCTAGACAATGACTGTGGCTTTACCTGTACCCCAGACACTCTACCTAACCAGCATAGCTGTGTTCTGCAATACCAGACACAGTCTGTACAGGTTCTGCACCCTCCAAGCCGGATGCAGGCAGCTGTGTGTCCAAATCATCAGCACGTGTGGCGCGGCGTGCTGGGCGCCCAGGCTTGTCGGACAAGCACAACGACCTGCCTTGCTGTTGGCGCGCTCCGCGCCGGCCTTGGGCGCAGACCGCCGCGCCCGCAGCTGGCACTCTTGGATAGGGAGAAACGGTGCGAGTAGCGGAGGATCGTCGCCCCGTTGCTTCTTCGTGCATGCGATTCGGTGCGGTTTCAGCGACCGTTCTCTGGCCAAGAGAAATCTGATACCTTGGACGCTACTTGCTACTGCTCAGCTGCTCGGCCGACTATAGTGCTGACACATGATATCGTGTTCACTGGTATTGGTATATGCTTGATAGCGAAGTCGAGGGTGCGCGGTTACAATGCACGACAGATCGCCATCGAGACGAATGGGCAGTTGCCTCCCAGCCGCTACACGAGATATATGCGATACGCCGGAGAGTGTCGGTCCAACATGCCGTGCGATCCGTGCGAGCAAATAGCTAATTGTTTGACACGGGCTTGGAGAAGTGGTCAAGGCAGGATTCTTGCAGAAGGAACGATACGATCTGTCGATCATCATGGATTGCGGGTAAGAGTGGGGCTAACCAGTATTGTCCAGCGCGACCCAGATGTTTTCATTCCATCTGCACAACGAGATACAAGGACGATAGCATCAAATGTGTGAGTTGTGTCTTGTGATCTTGCATCACTTCGTCGCTGCTACGGTAGCTGGTCTTTCAGTAAACATCTACGGGAAAAATCGGAGCATGCTAAACCCCTGTTTCAACGATCCGGATTTGATCTCCATCATAACGCGCTGACTCTGGCAGCTCACGCGAGCTTGTCGCGGCCCTACTCGTCATCAAACTCGTCATGCTCTTGAGCCTTCTCTTGACCATTGTTGTTGGACCCATTGATCTCGACTTGTTCATCGTAGTCAGGCGAGCTCTTGGCCAACCAACGCAGCTCCTTTGGCTTCCTCTCCATCCAGAGCTCATTGGCAAGCCAAGTGTAGAAGCTACAGTACGTGTGCTTGACCTCGTCGAGGATAGTAAGACCGTGTTGGAGTGTCACCACCTCAGCTTCCATCTTCATGCCGACGAAACAGTCTTCCAGCACTTTCGCCTCTACCCAAAACTCGTAAGTAGTCCCCTCATCGACCTTGTGAGGCTTTCCGTCTGGATACTTGTGCTTCGGCAGGTCCCACTCATCATCGTCGTCAGCGGACCAGACCTGGCACTTCAGCTTGCCAAGTGGCTCCAGGGTCTCGAGCTTGTCTTTCATAACCTTGCTTTGCTCAGCGTAGATAGCTTTTGTATCATCGTTAGGCAGATCTATGGCCGTGACTTCGAGACCAATCGACTCTTTCTTGACAACCTTGATAGTCTTTGCAGTCCTGAAGTGACGCTCCTGCTCATCTGTACCGAGTACAGCAACGCCTGTCAGGAATCTAATTCGAGCTTCTTGATCTTGCATACCAACGCGGCTGGGTTCAATGCCTTCGGCCTGTGCTTCCTCGGCCCAACCTTTATCGGCTACAAACATACCAGCTTGCGCTCCACCCAATAGGATACTCGCAGATTCATTGAAGTCGCCTGGGAAAGCTTCGGCAGCATTGGTAACCTTGACAAGCTCGATCTCTGCTGTATCGCACATTTTAAGAGCAGCTTTGAGTTGATCATCATATTCAGGACAGACTCGGTGGTAACGAAGGTAATTGTAGAATGACCGAAGTACCTGGCAGGCCGTCTTGTAGTCAGGAGTGTTATCATAGTTCAAGGGGTACCAGGAAGATCTGTGGTTGTTATTAGACGTGCCGCTAGGCCATGAGTATCAACTTACAAGAAAGCAGCCCCGACACCGTAGAAGTCAACGGACCACTGCTTCTCGTCTGCACGATCACTGGGCACCTTGTGGGTAGCAAGGACCAACGCAATCTCCTCTGCGCTCATGTCTTTCAACTCGCTCTTCGACACGCCTTGGTACATCCGAGGCTCGGAGTCGACACCGCCAAAGCGCATGAACTTGTTGAATACCTTTGAGTACTTTTCATGCATACGGCGCCCCTGCTTGAAACGTTGGATGGCGATCTCGATGCGCTCGACGAATGATTTGTCCTCGTCGTACATCACATCCTCCTCTTCAGCTTCTGCGGGCCTGAGCAGCGGCTCCGTATAGGTGGGCTCGAAGCCTGTGGGCTTTTGCATATTCTTGGAAGTGCCTTCGGGATACTCTTTCTTGTGCTGTGGGTCCAACGGAACGGGGTACACAGCAGGACGTCGAGTACGAGGATCGTACGCGATCTCGTCATCCTCGAAGAAATCTTCGTCGAGAAGTGTCTTGCCCTGTAGAGGGGTCTTGCGCTTGATTGTCTTGCCGTCGCCGGAGACCTCCAGAAACGTGCTCTTGCGAAGTGCAGTCACTACCAGTGCCTTCGGCTTGTAGGACCTCATCTTCTTGAAGCCACAGATGCGGCTGATGGACACTGGTATGTTCTCACGTCCACCACATTGTTTGAGCAGATGGAGATCACTGGCAAGGTTCTCGTCGGAAAAGTAGAACTCAACCTGGCGAATGTCAGCAGTAATCCTAGAAGATTAGAAATCTTGTTACACGTACCTGCCTGCGGATCGCCACGCCTTCTGGATGATCGTCTTGCGCAGCTGCCGCCATTGCCTTGGCTTGCGCAAGCGTATGAGGACTCAAATCGGGGCACGGGGGCTCTTCGGTAGACATGATGGTGATTATCACTGCGCTGTGAGAGTAGAGAGTTGAGAAGAGCAAACAGAGACGCAATTGTGAGTTGTTGGTGAACGCTGCTGTTATGGGCAAGAGAGCAAACAGCACAGGCGTGCACCTGCATTCACTGTCGGCGCGAGTGATGTCGAGGCGGTTTCACTTCTTCTGATTCGAGACTTCATAATTAGTGAATACACGCTGCGGCAAAGCCCCTACCTTGGGCCATACGATGCGCTCTATGTCGGCTTTTGCCTTTCATGATTATGGTGCTCTGTGTTATGATGCTGTTGTTTGCCAGCCAAACTATTACAGAGGAGGTCGCACGTTGCTAGGATCCGGAAGTAGTTTGGCATTCTCATCTACTTCGCAGTCGAGCTCTAGTATGTTCACGCATCTGCGAGATGAAGATGTTATGAATGGAGTTGTAGCCAAATATAGTGCGGCAGCGCGCCTGACGCGCTTCGTTTTCGTCATCAGGGCGGCCTGACTCGCAGGACCCTGACCGTTGCATCGCGGGGTCCTTAGCCTGTTGACACTCAGCTACACAGCGTCAACACTAGCCACAGAAACACAGCCAGATCTACACAGCCATACCTCATCGTGATTAAATACCCAGACTAAAGAAACATGGCCACCAAACCTTTCGACTCCTCCAAGCTGCAGGCCTTTGGCAACGCAGCTGCCGGCCAGTAAGCACCACAAGTCGTGCTGCCTAGCATGTGCTAATCTGCTTGTTAGCGATGGCGTCCTCAGCGACGAATCTGGCGCCGTAGTAGTGAAGCCCTGCACGCAGGCCGAGATCAACTTCTACGAAACGGTCACAGCCTCGCACCCTGATCTGCTCCCTCACTTGCCCCTCTTCATGGGCCAGCTGTCCCTCGACTCGTCAGCCGAAGCCGCCGCCGAAGACACAGGAACGATCGAGACTTCTGATGGCACAGTCGAGCGCCTGCACGGGAAGAAACTGGCCACAGATCTGCACATCGTCCTCGAGAACATCACACACGGCTTCAAGAAGCCAAACGTGTTGGACTTGAAGCTTGGCGCACAGCTATGGGACGACAACGCAAAGCCAGAGAAGAGAGCACGTCTCGATAAGGTCAGCGCTGAGACTACCAGTGGAAGTCTCGGCTTCAGGATAGCAGGTATGCGCACGTGGTTGGGTACTTCTCCGCCTGAGGTACCTGAGGAGCTGAAGCCGTACGTCGAGCAGGACAAGGAGGGAGGCTACTGGGTCTACAACAAGATGTACGGGCGCAAATTCAGCGCCAAGGATATCGACGATGGCTTCAATGCTTTCTTCCCTCAGACTTCAGAGGCTGAGAAGGCGAGAGCCAGGGAGGTCCTTGCGTTCTTCCTTGGCGAAGTGAAGGATATCCAAGAGGCGTTTGAGGCCAAGGAGAGCCGCATGTATAGCGCTAGTATCTTGCTTGTGTACGAAGGCGATGTGGATGAATACGAGAACACCAAGAAGGTGTTGCGGTCGGCAAGACCAGAGGAAGAGGAGGAGGACGAAGACGAGACGGTGCCTAAGCTGGCGGCTGTGAAGATGATCGATTTCGCGCACGCATCTTTTGTGCCCGGCAAAGGCCCTGACGAGAACGCTCTGCAGGGTATGAGGAGTACAGCAACCATTCTGAAGCGTCTTTTGGATAAGGCTGAGAAGGAGGCCTGATTGAATAGTATCCCCATGCTGCGACTTAGCGAATAGAGCAACAATCTTTGGAACCTGATTCAAATCACGGTTCTGACACATTTGATGTTGATACGGTCATAGATCTGGCATGCTCACTCTGCATGCTTAATCTGATCAGATCAGGAATGTCGGTTCTGCTGTAGATAGGAGGCTCCAGATGTTCTGGTGCAAACATTCGAGGACACGCGAAAGTGACGTCGCCGGCAACGAAGCCGAGGTTCCCCACAACATCACGCTCGCAACCACAGCACCTCAGCTTGAGCTCGACCATTCGCAACACGCGCAAAGCAACATGATTCCCTCACTCCAACCATCGCGACCAAAGGTACATTCCTATCACTCAACACGCTATCAAACGCTCACAATCTCTCAGCTCCCACCCCAACCGACACACATCCAGCAACAACGCCGCCCAACCCACACAGCTCCGTCGTCCCAACCGAGCCAACATACTCCTCCACACATCCCACCGACCTCCTCCCAAAGACCTAAAAACCAGATCGAAGCCATGCCGCCCATCCGCGCACCGCCGCAGTCGCTACCCGCGTCCACAAACACATTCACACCGGCATTGGCACCCGCGCAGAGCTTCTACGATGCGGCGACACGGCATCCAGTGTTCTTCACGGGGAGTCTGAGGAAACTGCCGTTTCCGGTGCCGCACATGGGGAGTCAGGGATGGAGTCCGGTGGCGAGTGGGTATGTGGTTGAGAGGCAAAGGGGGTCGAATGGTGGGTTGGGAACGGGGACGAAGCTGTGAGGGGTGTGGAGGAAGTGGAAATTATATGATATGACACCAATGGAGGTGTGCGGTGCTGCTGTTGGGTCTGCGGGGCGCATGGCTACCGTCATTCTGGTGGGGGACATGACATACAATGACGCCTATTGGCATATCCTGGCAGGTATCGGGACGGATTACCCGTACACGCTGCAATCCGAGGGCCTTCAAACTTGGTCTTTAGCTGCATTGCAGGGGCGAATTCCTTTGTCGCAAGATCTCGGAATGAACTTGGGTCATGTGGGCGTTGCAAGGAGTCTCCACATGAGTACGTACTTCACTCTATGGGACCGCACAGATAGTAGTCGATCAGTGGTAACGCTGAGATGCTCGGGTCCAAGAGTTGAGGAGTATTCGACGAAAATTGGAATCCGCAGCGTTGCACTAAAGCTGTGCAAGTGTGCGGTGGACAGGCTGGGTTTGAGCTGTCTGTGTTATCCAACATCTGGTCAACGATATGAATGATCGCCATAATATATTGCTCTATGCTGCGGCATGCCCGATGATAGGGCACTTGTCCTTGCCATTTTACATGCACTCGCTGATTGGCCAGTTCCCGTGACTCCGCCACATTGACGGCTGAATCCTTGCATCTCGAAGGTGTATATATCTCAGCCTAACCACCTCCTCCACTGAACATATCACTCAGGTCCATTTGCTGATTGATTATTATCAACCAGTCACGAATCTGTCTTCATGGCGTCATTTGACAAGTTCTGTGACGCCTGCAGGTCTATCCCATGGGATCGGATTTGTCGGAAAGAGCATCATCTTTGTCTACGTGTAAACATCACGCCAGAATCGCTCACATGCAGGTTCTGCGATGTGATGCGCACGCTGTAAGGTAACGTGTTCACCATGTCAAGACAGGTCACTGAGTAGAACAGCGCGCGGAACTGGAAGCATGACAAATTTAGACTCGTTCTCGAGTATCAACATCCAGGAATGGTGAAAGTCATAGCCTACCCTACGCATTCAATATTTGCGTGTTTCCAAGTGGAGCCACCCCACAGAGAGTTTTTGACGAAGGGCCTGACGCACATAGATGATCTGTCACATGCATATTACAGTCGGTCGATCGATACTAAAAAAGTCAGCTGGGATGTTATCCAAGCCTGGATCGATGCCTGCTCAACGGACTTTCAACACCTCCATTGCCGACCAATGGACTTAAATCTCAAAGACTTCCGCCTTGTTGATTGTCTCTCACGCACTGTTGTGCTGGCGCCTCACAAAGCCACGTATGCAGCATTAAGCTACGTCTGGGGCTTGGATATTGTTCAAGAGGCTCCAGTGGTTCACGGTCGGCTTCCAGATCATGCCCCTTTAGGTATTGAAGATGCAATCTGTTGCGCGAAGAAGCTTGGATTCCAGTATCTATGGATTGACCGATATTGTATAGATCAGAAATCTGCAAGCAAACATCTCCAAATCCAGAACATGGATCGAATTTATGGCGGCGCATCTATCACAATCGTGAATGCCGCCGGAGACAATTCGGATTGCGGCCTGCCTGGAGTGTCCGAAGTGACTCGAACTCCTGTTGATTCTTTCACCTTCGCTGGCACTGGTGTACGGCTTGTGCGAATTCCGCTGTCCGGAAGAGTCATAGAGCGCAGCAGATGGGCAAGCAGAGGCTGGACCCTCCAAGAAGGAGTGCTGTCGAATCGCCGATTGGTATTCACATCATCGCATGTCTATTACCAATGCAGGAAGTGGTGGTGCCACGAATTCTTGCCAACAGCCCTTAGTCCCGTCAGGTTTCTAGAAGGTCTCCAACACGACGACCTTCTCCAGGCTATGCAAGCTTTTCCGTACTACGAAAAGCACGACACTGCGAGATGGTGGCATACGTTCGTCGTCCTAATGGACCAGTACCGATCAAGGAGTTTGACCTACGACTCAGACGCCTTGATCGCTTTCGTAGCTATCCTCCAGGGTCTGAACGTTAATCACTTCTGGGGCATACCGTTTCGCTTAGAAGAGCCCTACTCTGACGCGGCACTGATGTGGCGCCTCCTGTGGAAGACAAGCTCCAGAGAAGACGCCAAGTTCGTTCTGCGGGACGGATTTCCGACATGGTCATGGGCCGCTTGGAAAGGCCAGTTGGCATCCTATGGTCGGGGCTACACGCGGAGCATAGACGAAAACATTCTGGAACTGAGTGTAGCGACCGAAACGATTACTGGCGAGCGCTGCAGTCTTGCGGACTATTGTTCGATGCTCAAGGTTCACGGGAATCTGGACTTTTTCCGTCCTCTCTTGCACGTTCAGGGCTGGATGACAACAATGAGATTTGCCCGAAAAGGTCAAGAAGATGTTTGGCCTTATGTGTTTGATTGTAACGGGCGACTAATTCGTGGAGAAGCCAATATAATGGACGTCGTCTTACCAAAGGAGCCTGAATGGAATTCTTCACAGTTCTTCGTCGGCACTTGGCCAGTCCTTGTCCTGGTTGATAGAGCTGTCCGGACCAATGATAAACGTCCGATCGAGCGAGGTTATGACGTTGCTGGTTTGATACTAAAGCCTTGCGAGGACGGCAACTATCAAACACTAGGCAAAGTAGATCGTATTCATATGGACATGGTAAGAAGCGGAGGAGACAGACTCGAGCTTCGAGGCAATTCTAGTGCAGGTGTCTTGGTTTGCGAGCGTCGCTCGATTACCCTTTCGTAGGTCGATGGCACAACCTGCACATAGGAATGTGGGGAATGGGGAAAGCACGATCTCTTGTCCCTGGATATCACATGAATGGTGACCGAACGTCGTCCGTGCATGGTCTCCACAAAAACTTTTAGCGCCCGGAATTGTACATTATGCCGAACTTCAGGACAGACCACAAACCTCGACGACACCCAGGGACATAGAACCCAACCCCGCGATCAGGCAGAACCGACGACTTAATTAATTAAACATTGTCTCAGCACCGACAAAGGGAAATCGCTTCCCTCGGCTCTCACTTCCCTCGCTCCCCTCACCACCACCGAAATCACCACGACCATGGCCACCACCGCCCCACCCTTCCCCCAAACCCTCCTCACACGCGCCTTCTCCCCCGACACCGCCTCAACCCTCTACACAGAGCGCATCGCCAAACGCCCGCTCCCCATCCGCGCAACCTCCCCCACCCCCTCCGCGCGCGCCGTGCGCCGACGCACCCTCACCACCCGCAAAGAAAGCGCCCGAAAACGCAACACCCAAAAACCGCGGCCCCTCTCCGCCGCCAAAAAGCGCTCCCTTGAGCTCACCACAATCCCCACCACACAGGCAAAATACAGCCTCTACGAACCCATCCACACCCTCTGGCTCGGCTACATCCGCTCAATCCTCAACCTCGACTCCACACAAAGCGGTGCTGCATACGTGAGCCCCGCGTCCGCAGGCCAGATGCTCGCATCCGCGGATATGCACGGTGCGGCTGTCAGCGTGGTGCGGAGTCGCTGCGTGAGTCGCGTGGGGTTGAGTGGGATTGTGGTAAGGGATACGCGGTATACATTCGATATTGTTACGCGGGGAAATGTGATTAAGAGTGTGCCAAAGGAGCAAACGGTGTTTGGGTTCGAGGTCCCTGTGGGGGAAGGGGAGGGCCAGAAGCCGCTAAAGTTTGAGATCAGGGGAGAGATGTTCCAGACGCGCGCGGGGGAGAGGGCGAATCGGAAGTTTAGGTTGCATTATGGGAAGGATATCTGAAGGGTGGGAGAGGAGAGGATCAAGGAATCAAAGAAAGGTCAGGTTGCGGTGGAGTCTATGTGAGCAGAGGGCGTGAGTGGAGGCGGCATCGTCTTGTCTGGAATACTGGTACCGATCTCGAATGCGCCAGGCTTAGCCCGTGGACGACATGGACGACAATTTCCACGACACTGGGTCTGCCAGCACTGTGGCGCAACCGAGATCGCGAGTGAGCGCGCTCAGCGTACTCTCGGCCGGCAACTAGCATCCAAAAGATCTCCCGCTGGGACTCTTGGACCCAGATTGCTAGACCTCTCGAGAATGCCTCAAGAACCAGCGATCTTCTCAGCAACCTACTCGGTAGCAAGGAAGCTCGAACATATCCTTCCCGATGGGATCCCATCACCTATATCACCATTGGTCAGGTCTTCAGGAACCACATTTGCACATATGAGGATGCTTGGACATAACACGCTTTCTTCGCAACAAGCAGTACTTGCATTCGCCGAGATCCAAAAGTCTACCAGATATCTCAGATTCTACACGAACAGCTCGAATTGCGCAACGCTTGCTCCACTGAGCACAACGCATCCCACCAGCAGTCCCAGCGCACGTAGAAACCATCTCGCTCCAGATAACGCACTGATATGACGGGCTGAGGCAGCACAGAATAATGGGATTAGACTACAGGTGGTGTGGAAGAGATGAAAGCGTAACTTGGAATATCTGCTGGATGGCGGACTGAGGGGGAGAATGATGGAGTCGTTGATGTTGATGATATGGTTAATGACTTGGGGCGAGGGCTTCTAGTCCAGCGAGTATGGCGCCGCTTTCTCACCGAAGAGCAGATGCGGCTTCCGCTTTGCGAGATCGAGAATTGTCTGCGCGAAGACGGAGTTCGCCCATGCGAACCAGGGTCCTGTAGTTCGTATCAGCTTATCGGCCTCATACCACACGCACGGTCAGGGACACTTACTAGTATACGTCCTCTCATAATCCACATGGATACTCTCGTGAATCAACCCATTCCTACTCACCTTCTTCACGCTCTCCAACAACTGCGTGATTTCCTCGTCGTCCTCGCTCGTCATGGCCTGCACCAGTACGCTCATGGGCCACGCGTGCTGCAGCCCGATATGTGGGCCCCCAATACCGCCGAAGCCCGCGCCAGAAAGGAAGTACGGGTTTCCCTGGCGCTCGAGGATCATGCGGCGCGTGTTCTTGTACACCTCGTCGTCGGCGCTGACGAAGCCGAGGAGTGGGAGCGCGAGGAGCGAGGGCAGGTTGGCGTCGTCCATGAGGATGGAGGAGCCATAGCCGTCAACTTCGAAGGCGAAGACTTGGCCATATTTCTTGTGTGTTACAATGCCGTACTCCATCACGCCTTTTTTGATGCTGTCGGCCCAGGTTGCGAGTTGCTCGGCGATGTTCTTCTTGCCGGCTTTGAGCAGGATGGCAGATGTGCGCTGTAGCTCCACGCTCATCATGGCGTTGCTGGGGATCAGGAAGCCGAGAATCGTCGCGTCGTCGCTAGGGCGGAAGGCTGAGCGTACGAGGCCTGTTCCGCCTGCCAGGGGATTGCCGACGCCGCTCAGGGCGAGTGTCTCAGTGCCAATCTCTGTGCGTCGCTGGAAGGTGTATTCGTTCTTGCGGTAAGAGCCGGTTTTCTCGTCAAAGGTGGGCTGGGATTGTTCCTTGAGGACTTCCAGAACGGTGTCGAGGGCTTGGAGCCAGCGCGCGTTGATGAAGGAGGTGGAACCGGTGTGATTGAAGAATTGGTTGGACAGAGACAGGAAATGGGCCAGTGAGTCGAGCTCGTACTTGCACTCGAACACGAAAGAGGCCTCGTACTCTGGGTGAACGTTGTCGGCTTGGTCTTGGAAGGTTGGCTGGAGCTCGCTCGGTGCAGGCGGCTGGAAGGCATTGCAGTATGGCGAGCCGATGACGTACTCAGCTTGTGTGTTGATGGCTCCCTGGATCAGCTTGAAGATCTCCTTGTCTTTCTTTGCAAGCGGCTGATACTGCTGCAGCTGGTTCGTCGAATCGCGAAGCCACTCGGCGTTGATATCGCCGGTGACGATGAAACTCTGTGGCCCAGTCCATGCGCCCTTGTCCCAATTCCTGCTGCCGTACTTGTGCGGTGGGGTATTGTCAACATGCCAGCGGACGGTGGTGTCTAATGTGTTGGGAAACGCGTTTTCGAAGATACGCGCGAGATCTTTATCGACCAGGTTCTTGTTCATATGCTGAATCACCTCCTCGACCAAGGGCGACTCAAATGTGCGACAGTATTTCGATGGCCTTTGGAACGGAAGCTCGAGCGGGCCCTCACTGTACGGTGGGCTGGATCTTGTCAGTGGAAACGCAATACAGTTGTCATGTTGGTACATACTGTGCGCGAGTAGAGTATTGCTTGTAGTCAGGACAAGCTGCCCGGTATTTGTTGATATCGATGGCATCTGCGAGAGGCTCCTGCATCTCGTCGCCGTAGGCAGCAGCTACGAGGCCTGGGGGTAACAGGACTCCTAAAGAGAAGGGGAGCAACATTGGTCTCATATCGCTGAAGATAGCGAGAGCGAAAGTGATGATCTATAGCGACTGGCGAGTGTCTGCTAGGAGCTACGGAATGCAATGAGATAAAGGCGCGGTAGCGCCAAAGAATGATACGGTGTGAACAATTTCTTGAGCGACTCCTCGGAAGGCCTTTCTAAGATGGCAGACAGTAGTCGTTGTCCGTCTGTGACTGACCCTGTTGATAGTTGGAGCAGCCGTCGTGAGATGGTCGCGAGCTTCCCCGCGGTCGACAAGTGGCTCGCACGGAGGCCAGGGGGCTGAGCCAATGACATGCAGAACAGCCCGCTCTAGCGCGTCGCTGCTTCCTGTTGGTCTCAGACCTCCCAGCACCTTTAGTTCGCGATACTACGAACCTGCTTGCGACGTAAAACACAAACCTGAAAAGATCAAATAGGCGCAATCGCTCATAAATAAAGGAACAGCACCAGTGCACCATATACTCGCAACTGCAAAACACCTTCATCGCACACCGCATCCTACACTCCAACCAAGCTCCAGCTACCATGCTGTCGCTACCAGGCCTCAACTTGGCCGCGCCGCCCACCGAAACCCTCAGCGCACCAACCACATCCGCGACAAGAGAACAGGACCTCCCCGCCAACACCGAGTACCGCTTCGAAGTCGGCTTCTCGCGCACCCTCACCGTCCGCCTGCGCTCCGGCACCGCTGAGTACTTTGGCACCGAGCTCGCACCCTCCACCACATACAGCTTCCAGGGCACAAAAGGCGCAATATACACATGGCATGGCTGCAAGCTAGAGCTCGGCGGTGAGGTCGAGTCCGACTACGTTGCAGAAGAGACGCCCATGATGAGCCACGCAAACCTGCACTTCGCACTCGAGATGCTGCGCGACGCGAGCGTGCGCAGTAACAGCGTGGAAATGGGTCCTCGTGTGCTGATCGTGGGCGCCGAGAACTCAGGCAAGACCTCGCTGGTGAAGACCCTCACCTCGTACGCTGTGAAGAGCGGGCGCCAGCCCATGGTCATCAACCTCGACCCGCGCCAGGGCATGCTAAGCGTACCGGGCTCCTTCTCCGCCGCGGCCTTCTCCTCCATCGTGGACATCGAGGAGGGCTGGGGCAGCAGTCCCATCTCAGGCCCCAGTCCGATACCGGTGAAGATGCCGCTGGTGTATCACTACGGGTTGAAAGACCCTGAAGAGGGGAAGCTGTTCAAGCCACTGGTGACGCGCATGGCGCTTGCGGTTATGAGCAGGCTGGAGGAGGATGCGGCGAGCAAGCAGGCGGGCTTTGTGATCGATACGAGCGGGTCCATCAGCGCGGGCAAGGCGGGCGTGTATGAGAACATAGAGCATATTGTTTCTGAGTTTTCTGGTGCGTGTGACGTGATATCTTATTCCTCATCCCTTCAACATCTACCTTTCGCTTCCTCTGATCTCCCATCTCTTCCTCTTCATCCTGCTCAGTCCCACACACCTCTACTCCCTCCACCACACTAGATCCTCACCCTCCAAACGAATCTGGCTAACACCCGTCCCAGTCAACATCCTAATAACCATTGGCTCCGAACGCCTCTACTCCGACCTCTCGCGCAAACTCTCCTCCCGCACCGACGAACCCGTAAACGTCATCCGCATCGACAAGTCCGGCGGCTGCGTCGACCGCACCCCAGACTACATGAAAGCCCTGCGGCACGCCCAGATCCGAGAGTACTTCTTCGGACACGGCGAGGACGCGTTGGCGCCGAGCAGTATGACGGCGGACTACGGGGACTTGAACGTTTTCGGAGTTGCTGAAAGTAGGTCTCCTCTCTCCTTCAGGTGTGGTTGCGATATGCTAACGGGGATTGAAGGTGATGATAACGCATTCGCGGCTGGTGACGCAGACGACTACAACACCGCGTCGTCAAGCAATAACTCGATTTTCGAGCGCGTGACACCGTCGTCAGCGCTGATGAATAAGTTGCTCGCTATTACGACGGCGAGCCCGAATGATAAGCATGAGGTTATTAGGGATAGTAGTGTGAGAGGGTATGTGTATGTGGCGGATGTGGATGAGGCGAAGAGGAAAGTTAGGTTGTTGAGTCCCCAGCCCGGGCATTTGCCGGGGAGTGCGATGGTGGTTGGGAGGTGGCCGGAGGATGTTGCTGGGTTGGTTAGTTGAGATGGTGGAGGGTTTGAGAGGGAATGGAGAATTGAGGATATTGGAGACTCGTGTTTGTGTGACTGTTTGTGGTGATGCTGTTCGTGTTGTTATTCAACGTGATGTCTTGGGCTCAAGTATAGTTGCGGATTAGCAGAAGAAGATTGCCGGGTCAATTAACCGAGCAAGGGTGAGGAACAAGGTCTTGAGGAAAGGCAAGAGGGGTGATTGGGGGGTGTTCATGCTATTGTACGTTGGTATTCGAGCTACCCTCTGTATACTTGTTCTACTCGTGCCCAACGTAAGTTCTCAAGATCTGGTTCCTTGTGTCTGCACACTAGAACCTTTCCTGCACTGTAGTACGTCTCATAATCACATAAGTAGCTCTTGCTGTGCAGCAACGAGCCCCGGTGAACCGGTACTCAGGTCGATTCGAGCCTGTCTCCCCAAACCATTAATCGATGTTCACGAGGTCTCGGACTCTGGCTTGGAGCTTCAGGAACTTTGCCTTCCACTCCTCACACTCTTGCTCCTTCTCTGATAGCTTCTTCTCGGTGTCATGTAGCTTCTTCTTGTTGTTGTGCAGCCTTTTGTTGTTGTCCTCCAGCCGCTTCTCAAGCGTATACTTGTCGTGGCGTAACGCTCGCTTCTGTCGTGTCCAGTCGTCTTGAAGCTCCTTCTTGTACTGTTCACCGACAGCATTCAGAAGTGCCTGAATCTCGTCGGACGGCGCAGGAGTTTTGGTTGAGATCGAAGCTGCAGGAATATTGCTCTGCGTGTGTGGGAGCTTTTGGGACTTGGGAGCGCTGGTCTCTGTGGAAACTGTCAGTATCTCAGCTATAGAGGAAAGGGTATACGTGCCCTGATCTCCATCGGTATCGAGGAACTCCCTGTTGGACACGGAATTGACGGTAGAAGTCCTGGCGCCTCATCCTTGAACCTCGGCTTCTGCATCTATATCGCAAATGTCATGTGCTGCAGACGTCAACTCACTCTCAGCACCATCGGGTGGTGACAAGTCAACGGGAGTGCTGTCGTTGTTGATATTCTCTCGGATCGAATTTTGCATGTTTTTGTGAACCTGCTCATAAGCTGTCCTAAATACTTTGAACTGATAGCTCCCGAAGCTCCTTCGAGTCGATGAAAAGAACTCAATCTGATCAGTTCGACCGGCAAGCAGGAATGCAAACTTGGCAAGGCCTTCGAGCAGTGCCTCTGTATAGTTTCCCATGAACAGGCTACCACTTTCAAGGATGAACCGGAACGGTGAGATGAGGTTTGATATCTCGGATCCGTCGAGTGTTTGTAAACTAATGGCTCGAACACCGGTCAATAAGTAGCCAGCGTAGTAGACGAGAGAGCCATTCTGTAGGCCTGCCCATAGCGGCGCAATCATGCCGCTCCTGTCTCCATATGAGATGCGAAGAAGCTCTGTCAGATCGCTTGTGCTGTCGTCAGATATGATCTTAGTGCTCTCAAACTTGTAAAGTGCTCGGTAGCGGACGCTCTCAAAGGCCTCCGGGAAGTCAGCGAGGCCATAGGAGGCGAGTGTGCTGAGATCTACGCTACTCTTGCTATCATCAAACATGTTAGCTTGATTGTCCGGCCAATCTGGACTAAAAGGTGTGGTGGTGGTAGGTGGTGTAGTAGTGTGGGTATCGAAGGAGATTACCAGCGAGTCAATGTTGACGTGGCCTGCAAGTGCGCCTTCCCACTTGAGCAAACGCATACCAGGACCAAACAGGGAGATGCAAACGGTCACTGCGACGTACTCAATTTCACTCAGCTTGAGTCGGACTAAAATTTGCGCTCTTCGGTTAGTCCAAGTACTCCCTCAGACGCTTTTTTAAAACTTGAAAGCTGGGTATCCGAATCTATGTAAGTATCATGTGTGATTCTTCCAAGCCACGCTTCCATTACGGCAGCTTAGAATTTGACAATGCTGCATCCTTTGCCTTCTGTTTTCGCCCTGCACGAGGCGGTACCGGCTCGTCCTACACTAGATCAATTCACTATTCATTGATACAGGTTCCGACATGCGATCAATCCATCGCTCTTACTTCCCACCTTCATCAGTATTGCTTTACATGGCCACACGAGTAGCTTTCACTTTGCAGCCAACAGCCTTGATGGTCCGACACGTAGTCCGAGCCAACATAGTCTCGCCCTCAATCGCTGCTCGTGAATATTCGCACCTTGGCCTCAAGCTTGAGGAACTTCGCTTTCCATTCCTCAGACTCCTTCTCCTTCTCAGCCAGCTGTCTTTCCAGTGCCTCGATCGTCTGGCCGCACTGCTCTTGCGTCCAAGCACCAAGTAGCTCTGTCTTGCACTGCTCGGTGACAGCCACGAGAAGCTCCATCATCTTCTTGGATGGCTCTGCCGCTTCGCTAGAGTTCAGAACGGAACGGGGAATGTCCGTCTGCGAGCTTGAATATCTGCGGCGCTTGTGGGTGTTGACAGCTTTGAACATTGTCAGCATACTCTGAAAACTGGAGCCCAAACTTACTGTTCTCAATGTGTTCCGCAACATCCTCATCGTCTGACACAGATAAAACAGTGTTACTGTTGCAAGCGACGCTCTCAATTAGGGTACTGGTCATGATTGTATCACCACTTTCCAGGCCAGGTGCAGCTTTGTCGGTACGCTTGGTAGTCTTGAATTGCATAGTCCATTCGAAAGGACGACTGTTCCTCTCGTCCTCCGCTTCTTTAATATCCTTGTACTTTTGCATCACTTCGCACATCTCCTTGAACTCATGCAGAAGATCGCCATGATTGGTATCGACGATCTGGCCGATCCTGCCTGTCAACAAAGAGGCGAATGCGACAAGTAAAGCGAGTCGGCGTCTTGCTGCTTCCTTCGCCTTAGTATTCGCACGGCGTTCCCTGGGCCAGTGGTCGCTTGGAGCCACGAACTGAAACGGTGTGAGTTGGTCGCAAATGTTGGAGTTTCCTTCAGGGAAAGGTGCGTATACAGCCTTGACACGCATTCCCGGCTTGCCATAATAATATCGAACGTTGCCGTCCTGTACTCCTGCCCACACCGGGATTTCGTGACGGGTTTTTGGGCCCCAGTACGCGATGTGGAGGAGCTCACACACATCGTGTGTACCAGCCTTCGTCATGACGCTCATGGATTGAAACCTGTACAAGTTGGGATCGGCGATGATCTTGAAAGCAGACGGGCACTCCTTGAGGGCAAAAGACGTCAACTCGTCGAGCGAGGAGGTATGTTTATCCAGCATGCTAGTGTGCGGTGTGTGTTGGGGTGGAGTGCTGGACATGGTGGGTGGGCAAGGAGTGTTGTTGTGTATCAGAAGGCATCAGTGAAAGGCCATGGAACGCGTCTTGTTTACGCGAGCAAACACACGTCGAGACTGAATGAAAAAATGAAAACGCCGAATGAGAGAGTCATGGAAACACTAAATTGACAAGTGAAAGAACGCCATGTGATTCTTGTTAGATACAAGTGTCATCAGAAGACCCATTTGGCGGCCATTGGAGTATTTCAGGGCATCAACAATCACTTTTTGGCTTCTCTGAGAAGAGACCCAGCGGAAGGCGCAGAGTGACAAACAAGTTCGAGGTTTCTACAAGACCCATATCTGCTTTTCCACCAGCCCATGTGCTGATCATAACCTTGAGCCGTCAAAACAACGCTCGTTCTCATAAGTCCCTTCCAAAAAAAGTCCAGAGCTCCTGCCACTTCGCTTAGAGTTCGCTATCATCGCCGAATATAAATGCCTTCCAGCCTTCGATATCTCTTTCCTTCTCGACGACCACTTTGTCCTTCTCAGCAACTACTGTATCTTCTCCAGCTCGAGCTAGCTGGTGCTGCAATGGATTCGGTTTTCTGTTATACCCGTGGAAGTCTTTTGGTGTCAACTTGATCATGGCAGCGGTCGTACAGTAGGTGTGACTTGCACAATCTGCGGGTATCAATCATCCGCTAGTCCTGACAGCTTCTCCTTGAGCTTTCGATATCTACAATGCCATTCATCTGCCCTCTCTTCGGCTACCTTGACTTTGATTCGTTCTTCTGCGAGTTCGACCTGCAGCCTTTGGATAGTCTCCTGAAACGACGCTTTCTCATGAGTCCAAGACTCTTCTATCTCGGTCTTGCATTGCGTGACGAGGGTCTCGAAGATGCTTGCGATCGGCTCCGACGGCTGTCTAGACCACTGTATGCCAGCGGTGGTAGGCGATGATGTAGAAGGCAGAAGCGAAGTTGTCGTGTGCTTGAAGACCTCTGGGTGAAAGTGAGCAATATTGGTGAACAGAGGAGATGGCTGACATACTTGAAGGAGGCTCATCAGACTCGCTATCCGCAATAATCACGGACCGTTTAGAGCTTCTGACGAGGATGTTGGAGGCCTCTTGTGTCAAATCTTGTGAGCTAGCTCCACACGTTTCTTGTTCACCGCGTTGACCCTTCGCAGTTGATTGTTCCGCTTCAATCGAGTTATCCGCAATCTTGTTATCATGTAAGTGGATGCAAAGGTCCTTGATCTCAATGGGAAGATCCAGGACTTCCGGATTCTGAATGTTTTTGATCTTCGTAGCCATCAAGAACGCCATGTGGACCATTAAAGCAAACCGACCTCTTGCAACCGTGCGCATGTGTCTTCGCTCGTTGGGTCTCGAACTATGAGGCTTCTTCCGACCAGGTACAAATCTGAAAGGCCCTTGCATAATATTGAAGAGATTCCTTCCCTCATTAGGAAAAGGCGGCTCGACCGACATAAGTGACTGCCCAGGCTTCTCGGTGAAGTAGAGAACGTTGAAACCGTCTGAGTGAGCCCACACGGGAATATTCAGCTTCTCTGAATACCAGTACGCAACGTGAAGGAGTTCGCCCTCATGCATGTTTCCCGCTTTGTCAAGGTATCGGCGTGACTCGAATCTGTACAATCTTAGGTCATTGATTGTCTCGAACGCCGACGGAAAGTTTTCGTTTCCGTAAGAATTGACATCCTTGAGCGTGTAGCTATCTTTGATCTCCATATAGAGCAGGTCGAGCTATCTCTGCTCGTCGCAATGGATATCGCAGTCGTGTTTGGATCGGCGCTGAAAGATGACGAGGAAAGTTTGCAATGCACAAGCAGACCCGTGCCAAAGCAGAGCAAACGCGTCCTGCACTAGCGCGTTCTTAAGTGAAAGCAACGTCGCATGCTCGATAGAAGAGCATCAAACATGTCTACAACGACCATTCAGCGAGGTGAAATCGGCATGTAAGCTTGGACGACCGGGGTGCTGGCCACTGTTTCAAAGGTCCACATAGTGTTGGATCTGTCAATGTTCTTGTCAAGAAGACTGCGGTTCACATCTACAAAGTCAGCTCTACAAAGCGTCCGGAGCTACGTTTGGTAGTGCACATGAATCACAATCCTTGATATATTGACAAGAAATGCATCAGGTGTCTGTGAAGAATAGTGTCCTTACGCTTTACGTGTAAGTACTTGTGTTCGTATACTGCCTCAAGAAGTGTCCAAACCTAGGCGATTCAACAATTTGGCGACCCCATCTTCAAGCCAGTAATTCACTTCATGGTTGCAAGATCGAGGACTCCCAGATCCTCTATCGAAACGCGGAGCTTTTCGATGCACGAAGCCCCATTTAGACTACCTTTCCAGTGCCGCCAGTCACTCTGCGAGTCCCTCAGAGCGAGCCATAACTACAGCCTCTCGAGAAGTCTCAGCCATCACCTGCGCTGAATTTCCTGTGTTTTTCTGCTGTGCCATGTTCAGCCCATGCACTTGTATGAGTTCAATCCTGTGCTTGTTGGAGTTGAAGTTGACCAGATACCTTGATAAAGCCGTCCCTGAGCTTTGCTACTTTCACATTTGTGGTGACTGTCACAGCAGCAACTTTCTCTTCGGCCTCCAACAGTCGAGCTTTTTGGTCGCTCAGCTAAAATCTCGAAGCAGTGCTCTCACTCATTGCTTGCTTCCATGAGTTGAACGCTTAGGACGACAAGCTTGGGATATGAAGCAGTGATTTTCTTGTCCGCTTCAACAAGTTGAATACTTGGTTAGACGAACTGTTAGTAGTAGCAGTTTTGGAAAGAGGTAGTGTTAGATCTAGTCTCAATCAGGTAAGGTGCATCAGCCCTATGTAACGCAGCTTCTCGCGACGGACCTGGTAAACACAGACACGGACCAAAGGACTTTAGCGAACCACAAATTTGATCGCAGATAAAGAAAAAGATCAGTGATGCGGTCCCTGCATCTCTTCTCCGCAAGGTCGTTGCAGAAGAGAATGGCATCTACGGTGACAGGCAACTGCGGACGCCAGTACAAGCTCGGCGCGGTACTCCAGCGCCCTGATGGTGACAGGACATTGGGAATCCATCAAGCAGAGTGGGTACTTGGGTATGTTCTCCTGGTAATAAGGTTTAATGTGTCATATTCAGATCCCATGGAGAGACCTTTGCAGTCAAGCGTGTGCCTGCGCCGCGCTTCGAACGACTCCGACAGCTTGAGACCCTGATACCGAGCTCTGCCCAGCATCTCAGGGTGCATATCGATTATAATGAAGATGAGAATCTTTTAATATATCCCTTCTATTGATCTACGTTGCTCGAATTGATACAGAAGCATCCAGACTTTCCTCCACTAGAGCTGACAAGTATCCTGCGCGATGTAGGGAAGGGTCTACACGAACTTCACTCTCTGGGCTTGACGCATGCAGGTAGCAACACCACACATCAACATTGAATAACAGAGAGGTGACTGATCCGTTCGTAGATGTTAAACCTGACAACATCCTGGTTGATTGGGTTGATAATGAGCTGGGGAAAAAGTCCGTCACGAAAGCGGCTCTTGGTGACTTCGATATTGCTTGCAAGTTGAGAGACGATGAGATGTTGGTAACGTCTCAACCGGTAGGTAACGCAATGTGGCGAAGTCCAGAAGCACAGACAGGTCGTGGGATGTCAAAAGCGTCCGATATCTACTCATTGGGATTAGTGGTTAGTCCAGACCCTCTCTGAGGATAAACCTCTTCTCTAACGTTTGTGTAGTTTATATTCACATTTGGGGGTGGGGAGATGCTTCTCCTTCACGACTACAAAGAGATGATAGCACATGGTATCACAGCTGAACAAGAGATATTGACCCGACACTTTGCATACTTCGGGCTCGCCAACGACCGTCTTTTGAAACAAGTCGGTGACGAAGAATGGTGCCAGGCTTTGAGGTCCGCATCGGCCATTGCTAGGCTAGAGGTGGAGGCGAACCCAGGTATCAAATTTGAGTGCTGGGCTGAGGACCTGGGTACAGACGCGATAAATTTGATTTCTGCTATGGCGAACCCGGATCCCATCTCGATCATCGGTGGTGGCAGCTAGATTGATGATATATTCCAGCACCTTCTGAAAGCAATAGAGAAATCAATAGAGTTCTTTAGCTTTTGAAGGTGAAACTCAGACGGACATTCTACACGTAATCCTCATGCCGCGTGAAAGGCTTTCTCACCATCATATCGACTTCTATAAGCCTGACCTTCAGCTTTCCGCAAGTTGCATGAGAGCAATCTCGGCCCATAGAGACCCTGATCTCGTGCTCTAGCAAACCTTTGTTGAAATTCACTTTGATCGAAGCAAAGACCGAATAGAAACATTGTGCATTGATCCAAGGAGCCTTCCAGCTTCGGCATGTATCTCTGGATAGCGTCAACAATCTGTTGTACAACAGCCCAGGATACCTGAGAGTTGAGGTCGTAGGTTTTCGAAACATTGAACTTGGTCGTGTCAAGACTGTGATAGAGAATGGGGAATTCGTCCAAGCTAGCGTTGGCGCTGATCCATGCAACAACTTGAGCGAAGGGATCGACCACGAAACTGTGTCCAATAGTGGCAGCGATACTGTATGCCAGACTAAGGTGTGCAAAGCTTCCGCTAGACGGAATGACATACTCGCAATTATCTAGACAGCATTTACTCGCCTTGAGCACTGGGCGAGTAAATGCTGTCTAGATAATCGCATGCATCGGATAATAAAAAGAAGAACCAAAGGTAAATAAGAGTTCCTCGTCTTGGTGATCTAGAGCAGTTAAGAAAAGCGAGAGTAGTACAGCATTCCAGTATGGTTGCTCACCGGTAGCTGTTCGCTTAATTTAGCCAAGTATGAATCTTCCTGCGCATACATATGCACTATTGACACGCATTACATTGAGGGGATCAAGCGATCTTAATTGTGACACATGGTTGCAAGGCTTCGACTCCGTGCGGTATGATGCATCTCCATGCCTTCGGTCCTACCTGGTTCATGAGCCCTTATTAGTTAGGATTCTCAGTGTATTAGGGAGAATGTATGTATATTCGTCGCCACTTTCAGTTAGTTACAGAAAACTCGAGTTGATCCGCAGATCCTCCGAGAAGATGCATTTACATTTTCAATATTCACTCAAAACCTCCGAGACTGATTCTTTGTCAAGATTGCACTGAAGGATAGTGCCTACTTATGCAGAGAACCTACATCTAGTCAAGTAACAATATCCAAAAGTAACTGAACAGCGATATTTTGTGATATGCGAAAGTATAAACGTGATTGCGAGCTCGAGAACTTAAGAATTGCTTGCTCTGCATAACAACTTTTGCTCCAAAGCCTACTCGACCAAAGGATTAGCTAGATGAATATGTGTTGCGCATAAAGACATTGCACAATTCCAATAGCCCCATTGTCCAGCTGAAATAACGGCGCGCGCCTCAACTTCAGCCAGAGTCTAGATTTGATAAGATCAATCCATACCAAAGATTTGCAAGAATTTATTGTCCTGCAGTGTCACGCTTGCAGTTCCGGGGAGGCAAGTAGTAACATCCTGCGACGGTCACAACCTCGCTGTAACCTGACTCTTACGCATGGGACGACACTAGATGTCAGGACCTCGTTTACATGAGATGAATGTCGTGTATAAGAACGGTCCCAGCACCTACTATGTTAGAATTCTCATCAGCGCCAACCCACCATCCTACGGATCTCAGTCACGCTTGTCCCCAATATCCACTCATTACCTGAGCTTGAACATCGCCAATCCGAGTCCCTGAAATCATGCAGTTCTTCATCAGTCTGATCATCCTGGCTCCAACCATCGCCAAAGCTATGCCCGCTGTCTCCGAACGCGGCGTTGCTACCTCCGACGCTGTGTATACCTACCTCATTCCCGATGACTACCGCGCTGCGCATCCCTATGCCCCGGAAAGCGTCAGTTTCAACCAAGCGCAGTTCGACGAGTTCAAGTCTCTTTTCCCTGCAGAGACGACAGCTGCGAACGAAGTCATTGTGACTCGTGACGTGAGCGTATCGCAGGTCGAGAATCATGCGCTTGAAAACCTCTCAGAACAGGGTATCGGAAAAAAACTCAAGTGTTGGGCCTGTAAAGCGGGCTGCGGTATCTTGGCGGGGGATGCTATTGAACCTTGCAGTATGTTACCCCAGTTCATCTCTTCCTAGTAACTAATGCGACTTTAGTCGCGGTCTGCCTTGCCACAGTTTGCTAGACGCTAGCTGTGGACGGCATATTTGTTGTTGAAGAGTGGTCTCACTTCGAAGGCGATAGGACTCAGCGCACAGCATCCGGAACAAAGGTCTAAGGGTTCCGTGTCTAGCGCTGCTACGCCTCACGACGGCAACATAGTATTGACTCAATTAGCCAACAATATATGCATGTTCTTGCAAATTCTATCCCTTGTTACTGTTATCAAGGACAGACGAGCACAAATAGCTTGTCAAATGACTACAGACGCAGTATCGTATCGATAGAGCATCTTCAAGGAATAGGATACGCTGGGAGACAGCCTGAATGGATGTACACACAGCTGAGTAAAAACATTGCACGGAAGGCCTCGGTAGGCGCCAAGATGCTTCGAGTAGAGGAATACGATGACGTTGTCATGGAAACACTCTGTAGCATGAGCAAGAACACGGGAATTTTCTTATACGTCGGCATTCTCTATCACTTTGTATATAGCCCCTGCTGTCGTCAGATCCTTGGTGCAGCTCCAGCTAGCCCTTGAGAGGAGCCCAGTCCTTCTGCTGTTGCTCGCTCATGAAAGTACCAATGTAGTCACCCTTGCCCAGAGCGAATCCCGCACTCCTCAACAGCATGTAAATGGCATTGAGGTGGAAGTACGAGTTAGGGATGACGAAGCTGTGGATGTAATCTGCCAGACCAGTCATGTGAAGTGTAGGCTTTCCGGGACCGAGGGAAACATCGCAGCTCTTCTCTGCAGCATCGTTGTACTCTTTCTCGTCGATACTCTCAAGAATCTTCTTGAAATTCTCGAAAAACTCGATGACCTCATCCAGGCTCTTGAACCCAGGGTCCAGAGTAAGTGGCTCAGCCTTGGTCAGCTTCAGGAATTCGGGACCTGCGACGGAGAATTTGGCCAGGATGATGGGCTGCATGCGGAAAGGCAGCATATCGCCGAATTTGGAGTCGAGGATTTCCTGGTCCGAAGGAAGACCTCCCTTGGACTGCTGACCCTTGGCCGCACGGATGATGTTGATTGCTGATACGCTGATGTTGCGCAGCACGGGGACGGTGGTGCCGTAGAAGCTGTAGGTAACGGGGTCGGACATGGCGGGCGATCGACCGAGCGGGGTAGCGAGGGTTGTGTTGGCAAAGTTTGTGCGTGGCGTTGAGTGTTGCAGGCTGAGATCTGCTGTGTCAAATAGTAAGAAGTGTGGTACCACTAATCGGAGAGTTGGATTCCTTACAATTGATATTGTACTGGGGATTGACGACCTTCTGGAAGATGCGATGGGCCGAGGTGTTTGTCCCTGAAGAAAGGCGGTCTACCTACGTAAAAAAGTGGGACGTTCGAGCGGACTACAACATCTTTTACCTGAGATTACCAAGCAATGCGGATTGAATCCGTTCGTTTGCGACTCTCGAGGTCGAACGAATTCCACTTCACTACATACAATTGGACTTCGTTATACATTATAGACAGGAGTAGTGAGGAAATCCTGCGCGAGTTTCTGTGGCTTCGCGCATAAGCTTTAGGAGTTCTTTGCCCAAATGGACTAAAAGTCTAGGCTCCGATTGGCCGGGAAAAGTGGGCCAAGATTCGAGCGCTAACAAAGCTGACACCCTATCTATGTACGGAGCGGAATCAAGGCCTATTTCCGCTCCGTAGGAGTACTGTACATTCTCAACAGCATTCACAGCCCCTGGGGAGCCCCGCCATGACAACGTTGTGCAAGTATTTGCATTGTTGCGCTGCTACCATTCTTGCGTCGTCGCATACCATATCTGCCAGCGACTTGAGGTTTATTGTAAGAGGTGCTGATCGCTCGTCTGCGGGGTTCTTGAATCACTGTCGGATGTTCAATGAAAGTCCAGACTGAAGGGCTGCGTGTACTCACACTCAAGACGAAGCTCAGCATTGTTACCAGTACGAGCCTTGCCCTCATTGCCACCAGTATGAGCCTTGCCCTCATTGCTCCTGTCGCCTACGCAACAACATGGTCCAATCACCAGTAGAAGACGTGTCAGTGAAGCTAACGGTGAAGCTATGGAAGTCGTGAAAGCGGAGAGAAGCAAGGGGAGGAAGAGTAAGAGGAAGAGATGGAGGCTAAAGATAGCCCCCGCGTACCTCTGAAGCTACGCGGAAGGGGTGTATTCACTCACCCGAAAGGAAGCCGTGGTTTACATCGCAGTCTCGGCCGTGGTAATGGGGAAGTATCGACAACTACATCGCCTGCCCAGGCACTTTCGACGAGTAATGCAGGTGCAGACCCAATGGTTGGTCTTGCTTCCAGCATGTCGGCGCTGCGATGTGTATCTCCCAGCCTATACTCGCGAGGTCGAGGAAGAGGTCGTGGAGCTTGATAAATCCCCCTGAATCTGAACCACCGAGGCCGAACACCATAAATTCCGCATGTTTAGAGTAACGGGCCCTTTCATTACGTGGACTTCATCTTAGATGTAGCTTGCTGTGTGCTACTTTGCTCTAATCTGGCAATCCTGGCAGATGATACTCCGCTATAAAGTCCATCAAGGCGTTTAGCAAGATTCTTGCGAGGTCCACAGTGATGGCAACATCATTTAGTATTGTCAGGATCTATGGATTTATTCTAGTGGCAGGAACTAATCGGGCGTTGAGGAGGAACTCACTAGCCTCACACCTAGCTCCACTTAGATCATCACTCTTACACCCCACTTCTATTTGGAGCACGAGACTCGCATATACGCCCGGCGTGTCCAGAGCTGAATCAATCGCCCCTTTGAATGTACGGCTCTGTCCCTCTTGTCAAATATACCTCGCCTATGAGCACAGCACACCCGATGACCATGGTAAATAGGATGAACGGCTGATTCACCTTGTAAAACTCCATCCCACCCACCACGATTCCCTTCCGATCGAGGATATTCTGCCAAAGCATGCCCGCCAGGGCGCCACTAATAGCAATGCTGAACGCACCGTAGTTGACTCCAAGAGCCATGCTGTAGACCGTCGCCCAGAATGTGCGCTGCGATATAGCTTCGCCGCTCTGCTCGTGAAACTGAAGCCATGCCTGGATCATGCGGCACAGGAGAATTGTCGTGCCAATATTGGTACCTGCGAACTGTTGGACATGTCAGCAACGCAGGATAGAAGGTCGGAAAATAACGCACATTGCAGAGAATGACTGAGAGGAAGGCCATTCCACCGACAGCCCCCACAACGCCGGTCTTCGAGACCCAGCGATCCCATCCGATCGCGAATACAGGAATCCAGCCTTTTGTCACGAGTGCTTGAACTAGAACGAACATGCAAAGCGCGAACGGCACCAACGGAAGCGGAAGCGCAGAGAGTGTTCTCAACGGAGTCGGAAACGTTTCCTCGAGCCAGATCAACGTGGCGTGTGCAACAGACTGCAGCGTCGCAGGTTCTTGAACAATCAGCCTGGGTACTGCTGTGAGATTGTTGGCCCGATTTTCATTGCCATCGCCATGCACGGGCACCATGTGCATGGTCTGTCGGTGGCCCACGATTGCACGGTTGTGTGCTATCTCCCTCTCTTCGATGTCCATTGAAGCAGCTGCAAATCCAGCCCTTGCATGTGAAGCCGGAACTACGTACTCGTCCGAACATCCACCGATCTTCTCTTGTGGTTCCGGGCTGGCCTCAGCCTGCGCCCGACGCCAACGCACAATCTCGCGGTGCTTGTGCCGGGAGGCCCATCCAACGCACATGTCCCAGGCAAACACGATAACCGCGGCAGGTAGCGTGATCCAAAAGACAGGATATTCCTTATCTGCTGGAGCTGCTGCGTTGAGGACAAGCACTGCGATCAACACCGCAGCCATAACGCATGAGGAGAAGATTGCCGATTTCTTATCTAGATACGGGTTCAGTACTTCTTCTAGGGAGTCCATAAACTGCTCTTGCTCTTGCTCAGCGCTGAGCCCGGCTTTTGGTGTCGGACGGGGAAGGTTAGGGTTCAGCGAAGTTCGATTACCGCGGCCTTCAGGTAACTGATGTAGCTCAATCTTCGAGGGTATGTATTGCTGACCAAGGAAAACAACCCAGAGAAGGAACGGCAGTAGTAGGACAGCGGTGACTATTACTGGTACTATCATGTTTACCGTATAGTCCACGAACCGGATCTGGAACGCTCCAGCAAGAACGAGGTTAGTGGGATTCGATGATACTAGAATAGCCGAAGCGACGTTTGCTACCGCGAACTGCGTAAATATCCATGCGCGGGGCGTGGAGATGTTGCTTGATGCGCGCGTAAGATATGCCAAAAAGGGCGTGCCAGACAGTACGACAGGATCATTTCCCACGCAGGTCGCAAGGGCGAAGAAGAACATGTACAGGTATAAGAACATGAGACGCCCGCTATCGCCGCCTTTTTGCAAGACTTTGCACGAGAGCCATCGGATTAGACCTGTTCCGTCAATTGAGATAGCTATGTATGCCAAGGAGAGGAAAAAAACCATAATGTCGATCGGAGCGATGTGGTCAGCTCCAAGAGTGCCGCCGCGGAGCTGCATGTTCGTCAGCAATGTCACCAATATCGTTTCGGAGGCGGGCGCAGCGTACTTCTTCCCGGCCGATG
This sequence comes from Curvularia kusanoi, assembly GCA_011058905.1. Taxonomy (NCBI): domain Eukaryota; kingdom Fungi; phylum Ascomycota; class Dothideomycetes; order Pleosporales; family Pleosporaceae; genus Curvularia; species Curvularia kusanoi. The sequence goes on along the minus strand of SWKU01000056.1, from coordinate 22,824 downwards.
GCAAGGATCACCAAAAGGAATAAAACTGCGATAAGAGGTGCAGTGACAAAGTTGATCGGGAAATGCAGACGTTTGTAGCTGCTCTTTTCTTCAAGTGCAGGTATACCGCTCTGGGACATGATACGTGCTTTAACAAGGACAGTGAGCCACATCACCCAGAGGCGCCGTGGAACTGGAATTGGAATGCTGAGAGGGAACAAAACAAAGCCGTTGGCGAGGACGAAGCAGACAAGCGAGATAATGGAGCGCCAATCTTGAATGCGAGAGGTATCCAGACTATCTGGAGAACCAAGTGACGAGTCCATGGCGGTGAGGGAGGCAACTGATCAAACGAAAAGTCAAGATGTGATGAATTTTCACTGATTACCAGAACCATCGCCACCACGTCTAGAGAGGGTATTTAACGAAGCGGCATCGACAGCGCCAAGTCGATGCGGTCTGCAGGACGTGAGATCCGTCCATAACCTCGTTATTTCGAATACTTTGACCGAACTTCCGAATAGCGAAGGAGCTTCCGATCCAATATAATACTGCATGGCAGTCTTCGCGTTCATGGATGGAGGGTGTCCCGAGCATTGCTATCAAGAAACGCCACTAAGTCGTACCCCAACGACGACGCTGCAGTCGTTGCTGATCCTGTTTTCATCAGGAGTGTTTCACGTGGCACCGGTGAAGAGCAGATTAGATCTTCCCAGTCTGTCCAAACTTTTTCCCCTTTTGTCTTTTGTGCGACGTCGGCTGTCGATCGCGAGGCTTTTAAAGTGAGCCAGTAACACACAGGTGCAGACCGACTGTCTCACCGCTAGAATACATATCCCGGAAACCTCTTTGTCGAAAAAAAAGCCTACCTTCCTTCGGCATCTCAGTTACCCGTTTCTTGGCTGAGGACAACGTCTATCTAGCACAAGAAATCCGATCCCCAGCCAAGTAGATCTGTATATCGAGCCAAGGCGGCGGGACTGACTCTCATGGCGGCGCTTGCCTTGTGTTCAATGGACTTCTGGCGATCTCAGATCTCGTGAGTGAAATTTCACGCCGTCCTTGTTACCAAGCGCTTCAGCCTCTCAGCTCCAAACGACCAAGACTTGCGATAACGATATTAGGAGATGTAGATTTGCGTTGCATGCAAGACGTACCTGAGTATTTATCATCCGGCCAAGAGCCCCTCACTTCATATTCGAATCACTGGCGGTCGCAGGAGATGCCTATCGAAATTGCCAACCAAGTTACAGGTCTTGGTCGTGAGCACGAGAGAGCAGCTGGCCCATGGCGGCAAACTACAAGATGTTACAGCACAGAATAGGGGTCGCCTCCGAAATTAGCATGTATCATTGGCTTTCACAGATCAACGCGAGGTTTGTCTTCCCGAAACAAATCTGAAGAGTGCGTGGAATCCTCGACATCATAACCTGTTGATTGTTGGACCATTTGCCCAGGCTCTCACATGTTGTCAATGTCTGGAAGGATTGAAACATGGCTTATAAGGCTGGGCCTTTCGAGGACAGGAAACCAAGTTACAAAATCTCTGATCATCGAGTTCTGCTCCCGCAGCTCAAAGACACCCGAACAGCATTAACCGTCGTCCTGAACTTTAGCTGTTGAACAATGACAGAAGACCCAAAGAAACGCCGCGGCAAATTCGGGTCCCTCTTCGTCAAGGACGCTCCGCTGCAGCCTGGCCGCCTCCTTGCCCAAGACTTCCGCTTCCTTATTATACGCTACAAAACCGACTGGAAGCCCTTTAATGCTGTGGTGTTTAGCAGCATCATATTCGTCTTCTGTTGCAGCATCTTTCCTGCTCTCACATTTGCAAATGCGCTTTTCACCCGAACCGACTCGCACTGGGGGCCTATCGAGGTCATCTTCAGTACCGGCCTGTGCGGAACGATATTCTCCATCTTCAGCGTCCAGCCGTTGACAATCGTTGGAGTGACGGGGCCTTTCTCAGTACTGGCTGACAGCATCTACACATTGGTGAAAAACACATTCGACGATGTCGAGTTCTTGCCTTTGATGGCGTGGACTTTGATTCACACAGCATGGATGCTGGTGCTCTTGGCCATCTTCAACGCATATGAGTGGACAATGGTTTATGTGACTGACTTCACATGCGAGATATTTGGTCTGCTGACATCAACTGTCTACTTCAACAACGCGATTCAAGAGCTCATGCGATCCCAACAGAACGTCTCGTTTGCAGCCTTCCTCTGGGCTCTCGTCTCATGCGTCGGCACGTTTCTTCTCGCACTACTGCTCAATTCGGCACCCAATTGGCCACCAATACTCGGGTGCAGTGTAAGGACAAACATGCAGCGCTACGCAGTACCCATTAGTTTTTTCACTTTTACTGCCCTAGGGTTTCTCCCAGGAATAACAGACTTAGACGAAGCACCACTAAACACTAGCTCTGAGCGGTTCCGTCCTTCCCTCCCGACCCGCACTGGATTCTTCGTAGAGTTCTGGAAGATACCTGCCGTCTACGTCTTTGGTTCGATAGCGCCGGCTATCATCATCACCATGCTGCTCTTCTTTGACCACAACATCAGCAGCATCATGTGCACAGCCAAGAAGTACAATACTCGCAAGCCATCAGGCCTCGCGCAGCCGATCGTGCTGCTTGGTTTCACCACGGCACTGTGTGGTCTGCTTGGCATTCCACCGGCGAACGGGCTCCTGCCGCAAGCGCCCCTGCACTCCGAGAGTCTGCTCTACGAGACCAACGAGCCGCTCAAGATCGAGATCGAACGACCTGATGCTGAGGCCGTCGAATACGTCGAGCCGCATAAGACCGTCTACGAACAGCGCTACTCCAACTTGATCTCTGCAGGCACCATTCTCATTTTTGTGGCTCCGCCTTTCCAGAAACTACTCTCTTTCACACCCACCGCTGTACTGGCTGGTATATTCCTGCTTTATGCTTACCAGACTGTTACAACCAATCCTATACTACACCGATTGGGCTACATGCTCACACCCAAGAGCCAGCTTCCTCCTTTGCCTGCGGGTGTGTCACGCTGGCGGGACATACACACCTGGACTCTGACTCAACTGGTCATTACATATTCCATCTTCGGTATCACTCAGTCACCCGCCGGTCCCGCATTCCCCATCATCGTCTTCTCCTTGGTCCCTCTCCGCCTGAAGGTTCTCAAGCGGTACTGGTCCCCTCATCTCCTTCGGCACGTAGACCGCTGGGCATGCAAACATGGTTTTCCCGAAGACGAAGAGCCCAAACCCTCACCTCCCGACGACACAGAAGATGATGGAAAAGTAATTGACATCTCCTCACGTCGCCAGTCTTACCAGCTCTCCAACAGAGTCAAACGAGCCTCCATCAACACCATCGACAAATTTCGCGGGTCGCAGTATCTCTCCCCCTGGTCCTCCTCGCCCTACCCCCTCTCCGACGACATATCAATGAATGTCCTTCTCTCCGCCGACGACCTCAGCACCGCCAAGGACTCCCGCAGCAGCGCCGACCCCCGCATCTTCAAAGCTCGCGAATGGGTCGCCAATCAGAACCAGCCCTCTCCTTTCAGTCACAAACTCGAAGTGCCCACAGCTAAGCGTCCGAACTTTTCCAAGCGACGGTCTCTCCCGGCTATGCCGCTTGATGTCCGTCGGCCGGGGCTTACGGTGGCGGAAGAGGAGTCCATCGAGGAGACGAGGTCGTGGGATAGTAAGGAGGATTTCTCGAATTTTGGGGCTAGCTTTAGTAAGAATAGACCGGAAGATGGGAAGGGATTTTGAGACGGGACGTTTATGTAGTTTCGATATGAGTGAAGGCAGCGCCGAGGTACTCTGGAGTACTTGTAGATGTTTGTTATAAATCTAGTCGTTGGTCTTACCAGAACGACGCATCGATGAATATGTCACCACTTTGGATCTGTCAGATTCACGCCTTGATCTCCAACCGATCCCCATCAACATGCACAGTAGCCGTATAAAACGGCCGCTGCTGCACCCTCCGCTCAGGACCCAGCGCATGAAACACCATCTTCAACGTATCCCCCGTACCAAACCGCTGGAAGCTCGCGCCCCCAGGCCCCGCCAACTCGCACCCAAACTTCTTCCCACTGCTGACCAGCGGCTCTTTGACTCGTGTGTAGGGACCCATGATGTTCTTCGACGTCGCGTATTGCACGTCGTACGTCTCATTGTTCGTCCAGTGCGTGCTGTACGTAAGAAAGTAGATCCCGTTGCGCTTGAAAATGTACGGTGCTTCCATATTTTGGCCGTCCCAGAAGCCTTGGTCGCGGGGCTTGAGGAGGTAGACGGCGTTACCGATCCATTGAATGCCTTCCTTGGGACCTGATTTCTCATTAATTCTCCGTAATAACACCCGGCCTATGGTAAAGGCAGTTATGATTTTTCTTACCCGAGTGCGCTACTTCCCGGATTTCCAAGCGTCCGGATGGATTTTCGGTCTTGTAGACGATGTACTGGCGGTTATCTGTGTCTTTGAACCATGCCGGATCGATAACGCCGTGCGAGGTGCGATTGCACTGTACAAAGTCGTTCACGGGGTGGTAGATGCCGTGAATCTTGTCGCTGATAGCAGCTCCGATGCACTGCGACCCCTTTTCCTCCTTGTCATCTGCAGTGAAATACCTACCTACTATCAGTACGTAATAAGGATCAACGCATGCATCAGTGGGAACGCTCACATCACATATTGCCCATCGTGCGCCCTCCGCATTACATCCGGCGCCCACAGTCTATTCGGACTTGCCCATGTCGCTTCTTCGATCGCTAGCAATTTCCCACTTTCGAATCGCTTCCAGTCTGTGAAGTTCTCGCTCTCGGCGCCGCGGAAGTCCTTGCCGTTCCACGTTGCAAAACTAAACCATGTGCCGTCAACATTCGTAAGGGAAGGATCGGGAAAGTTTGTCTCGAGGAAAGGGCCCTCAACGCCGCCTGTGCAGGGTGTCTCGCGCGCTCGAAGCTGAGGTTCAGAGGAGGAAAGAGGCGATGCAAACGCAGAACCTGTAAGAGCTGCCAAAAGCGCGAAAAACATGATGGAAGGACGTTTTCGAGCCGTGATGGATTGGATGTAAGACTTCTGCAGGCCTTGCACGATTGTTATATGCCCATATTTGCAATACGGACAATATTTCCGAGAATGTGTACAGCGTTATTACACTGCGTCTCCTGTCAGCTTCCAGCTTTTTACCAAAGATAGTAGGCCAAGAGCTTCAGCCACTATTTTCGGATGTAACTTGGACAAATACCGTAGGATACGAGGTGTCCCACATGTCGTGCCTTACGACCCACCTGAAGAAGAGGCTGTGCTGCGGACCAGTCGGAGGATCCGAAACGGAACTAAGCTAATTAGGATTTGTGGGGCGGGAACATCCCATAAGAGGGTGCCGAGATCCTGCTCGTCTGATATTTTTCAGTACTTTGGTCTAATGTCCGTGTTATAAATGGCTTGTTACTGAGGCCGCACACTCAAGACTTTACCAGTGACTCGGAGACTCTGTATTGTGGACGCTGTGTGTTCGTTGCACGTCTGAGATGATTGCTATGGAATAAATCCTCCTGTATCCCGTGGTGAACTCCATGATGCTGTTCTGCACGTGGCTCATACTGAAAAATCAAAAGAGCGAAAAAGGCTGGGTGGGATCTTGGTCATGCATCAGCACCGGATGGTTGCTCAGAACCCAGATGCGTGAGGCAAAATGACCTACGTCACTGCTGTCATGACCGTAATGATGGTAGTCCACCTCTATGGCTCCACATAAACGAAGCCGATAATTCCATCTAACACATTGCTCGATTATTATCATAACAAGCGCCCGCCATCCTACTAAAAATTCATGTACATGAATAGCAAAGGAGATTGGCTGATTCCTCCACTTGACGCACTAACTTCGAGCATCCTTCCATTCTTGAATCCAAGATCCTACGAACGAAGCTATATCAGCTTGAGCTGAAGCAATAGCTTTGGGGGGCCTAGGGGTCTGAGTTGCAGTCGCCCCATTAGCTTCCCAATGATGACCAGCTCCCCGGACACCATCCCATACATCCTCCGGTGGATCATCGATCACGATCCATGGCTCCGACACTGTTGACGGGCGCGAGCGTGTTCCAGCTGCAGGGGTGGCCTCACGCCACACGTCTGCAAGACCGTTAACGATAGCGAGTCGAGGATATGAGATGTTGAAGCCGCCGTATTGGTTTATCTGTGTAATGTTCGGCGAAGGAGGTAGGCCGAACTCTGATTTACAGTAAGAATTCTCAGCTTTGAGATCTATGACGCGTGATATCAACGGCTTGCCGAGTGATGAGTCGAAACCAGAGCCGGTCACCCAGTACCCCCATTCCGTACATGTTTGATAGCCCCAAGAGTCAAATTGTGCTGCAGGAACAGCGGCATTAGCCGAGGAAGCCGACCTAGGAATATAGGATGCAGCGGAGATGAATTTATCCATGAAGCTCGCGTCTCTACGTGCGGAACGTCTGAGATATCCAACATAGTTGAGCAAACGGACTGTGAGAGTACTGTTGCCACCGTAGCCTGTGGCTTTAAGAATCGCAGCGGCGGAGGCATTGGTTGCAGCCGATGTGGAATATTGTAGTTTAGGGCTTGTGATGGCCTTACACCAATTGCTGAAGGTTCCAGAGCCAATCGAGGAATCCCAGTTTCGACTTTGCCAAGAATATACACCGCTGTATAGGCTGTTGACAAAGACTTGATCATTCGCGGTGGTGGCGTAATTGAAGAATGTTTTGAACTGGCCCTTCAAAGTTGCGTTCTTGCTGTCGATGAATACTTTGTCGACAACGTCCGTGATGAACTGTTGAGTCCAAATACAGTCAGCTGGTCCGTACTTCCGAACAGGCTCAAAGTATTGCCAAAAGTCGACGATAGCTTCAGTCACACCGGAAGAGGAAATGCCACCCCAGAAAACATCCGGATATAATTTTCTGAGAAACGCAGACTGGCCTCCAGAATAGGATACCCCATAAACGATCCAAGGAACGTTTGAAGACGTAAGGTTCTGATTTTCAAGTCCAGAGAATTTCACATTTCTAGCGAAATAAGCCGCATCTGCAAGTGACTGCTCCGTCGTCAAGAACCTTGCATCTGCTGTCGTAATGCTTTTGAACGGGAAGCTGGTGCCGTAATAGCGATGTTCTAGGATGACCGCAATACCGTTGTGAGCCGACGCAAGTTGCTTCAGGATACCCTTATCAAGGAGTGGGAACCGATAGTCTCCAGATGCTTCGCCTGCCATGAAAAGGATCACTGGACCCCCCGGCTTGTAGTGACTGGCATCAAACCAGTAACGGTTTTTGAAGGTCCCATCGCTATGCGGCTCGTACCGGCTTGAATTTTTGAAGTGATCGATGGGAATGGACAGGTTGTATGCTGGATATGACGAGGCTAATGCTGCCCCCGCAGCTCGCAGCGTAGCCTCCCTGTCAGTGTCGATGAATCGTTGTGCGCCGCCCAGTGCACTGCTCACGGCAGTGAGCAAAAGCGAAAACGTGACCAGCGAGACCATCGCAATTCGTACTTTCGAGCTATGAACTTGCGCAACGATTGTGTGCCAGAGTCGCGAAGCCAAGGTCTTAAGAGTAGGCAAGGACAAGTGGTCGCTGGGTGGACCGCACAGGAAGATAACTCTAGGCCTGCCAGAAACAGAAGTTAATCTTTGCAGACGATTCGTGATTGGAGATTGAGCCCGTATCAGGAAGGTAATATATATTGGCACGTATCGGCGAACACTAAATACCCTTGAATAACTCGCGTGATGATATTGTTATTAAGCCAATTGGCCAACGATGATAAACGCCTTCCCTTTTGGGAAGGTGATCGCGCACTATCGAGGATCAGCTCAAGCTTTGAGGCTATCGAAGAAATATGCTTATAGAAGGTAAGCTAAGAATAGAGAGTTGTCGCATGCTGTAACGAGAAGGTTGCTTAGACCGACAAATTGTTGGGTCGTGTGCTTCCCAGTGCCTGGAACCAATATGCCATCGTCGTGCGAGACTTATTTGAACTTTGTTCGCAATGCCTCGAATCCTCGTTATACCGCGTTTAGTGCATATAAAAATAATAGTCGATTTATTCCTCTTGGGTGTGATGCACTCAGCACAGGAGCGGTATGTGCGATCAAAACGAATGTGCTAAACGCAAGAGAGAGCTAGAGTACTGGGCTTTTCCCGTTGTCATACCCGCTTTAACAGGACTAGGTGACTACCAGCCGTCACTGTGTCGCCCGGCTTCACGAGCAACTTGTTAACTTTTAACTTTCCTCTGCTGCTCGCTGACTCTGGGGTCTTGACAGCAAATTCATGCTTATCGCCTCCAGGATCACAATCTGCTCATTATCAGCATCTTTGAATGTCGAGTAAGAGTTTTTGTAGCTGTTGCCTTACCAGAGTCTCTTCGTCTGCATCGTCGCCTTCTTTGACTTCAACCTTCCAAACGTTCGCATCGACAAGTGCTTCGACGCTGACAATCTTCCGGTCGTAGCCATATAACTGCATTCACCGAGAAACACACATTGTAGTGTTGATAACGGGATTGATGTCGGATCACGAGGCACGTATCCTGCTGCGTGGGGTACATACTTGGTAGAAATATCTCCGTCAGGAGGGGTTTTGATCGATTCGATGTCGCTTACTGGAAGGATCACTGCCGATTGGCCAGCAATAGCAAATACGAAGGATTCGTGTGGGTACTACTATAGGTGAGCAAGACTTGGTATTCGTTGGAAGGAAGCCCTACTTCTCCATGTGCGTCTTCCAATTCTTCCATAACATTGCCATCGGTCACTTCGAAGACTTCGAGATCTGGCTTTCGCACGCAGTTTTTCGATAGATAGGCCTATAAAGATGTAGCCAAGAGAATCACGGTCGCCGCAATTGGATACGGTCTTCGATATAGTCAGCAATGCGGGTTGTACTGAGGCCCGGTGGGGACTGGCTGATAAGCTAAGTGATGTGCCAGACGCAAGTACTGGGAAGATATGTTTGTGCTGGGCGAGAGCTACAAAGACGTAGAGAGACGGTGGATTTCAGCCCTATAACTTACATTATCAGTTTTCTCTCAAAAGTTTCAGTAGATTGATTACTATGGTCGTATTACGAATAGGCACTATAGCTATTCAATAGCAACGCAGCCGAACTACCCCCCGAGTCGCGCTAGTCACAGCAAATCCCTTTCAGACCTCATCATGTTTAGCTCTGGCCCTGTCGTAGCTCACACTCTGGATGATACAGCAGCAGCAGCTACACTCGTTATTCTCCTGCCTCGTACTAGTTCAAAGTGACCTTCCAAGAAAAGACGGATTCCCGTAATCTAGTTGCATCACATTGCCAAAAATTGGACCTTGGCAATAGCAACTTATCCCGCAACAAGCACCCGTCTCAGCCATCCCACAAGCGCCTTCTCGCTATCGGATCTATGCTGGAAATCTTTCAGAGAATGAAGCAGTTGGGCAGCGCTCGTAGTAAGGGCATCATGACAAATGTTCACAAACATAATCGCTCAACTCTTTGAAAACTAGTCCCTCACTTCTAAGCTCAATACAACCCCGACAGGGTAACGTCGGTTTCGCCATCCTAGGCTGCATTGTGAGAATTATGTCTGGGATGTCATTCGAGGAGTACGCCCCGGCTGTCTTTTGCATACTTCCAGGTTGAACCCAAATGAGTCGCGCATTAGAGCAATAAGTGCAACAAGACCTAGGCTATAGATTGGGCTTTCCACTAAGGTTCGTTCTGAGATAGTTGGAAATGTTATTATACTTTCCCTCTCAAAGACGTTTTGCAAATATCCCTTGACGTTATTTTTTCGGAGTTGCATTTCTATGTTACTTGATACGTTCGCCTTCGGAACAAACAAGCCAATAGGAGTTCGTGCATCATCTTTACCATGGGCACACTTATTCCGAAAAGGCAATTCCAAAACATCACGTCAGATGCATGCCTGCTTGCGATAAAGAGATCGTGATCCTAGAGTTTCAACAATTCAATCATTCGATTTTCAAGCTGAGCAATCTTCAATACTTTCGACCTCGTCTTACCACTGACAGACTTGCATGATAGCAACAGAACCTGGAACAATGGAACAAACGTCGGCAGATAGTATTCAGATGCGGACACTACGTCAAAATGATGTTGCACAAGCGGTAACAGATGTGGATCAAGCAGGATCGCTGCGCGGCGCAACCGCAGAGATGGACAACTACCCAACTGGTCTCAAATTTTGGTTCATTACTATCACACTGGGCGCCTTGCTCATTCTTGGCGGCCTAGACACCAACATTGTGGCTACTGCTGTACCTAGGTTAGCTTGCGGCCAAAAGAAGGGTTTTTGAGAAAGAAACTAATTGCAATCAGCATCAGCAATGACTTCCATACCTCAGCGGACATCGGTTGGTATTCATCGGCCTTCCGTCTCTGCTCTTGCGCTTTCCAATTCATCTTTGGCAAGATGTACACGCTCTTCTCGGTAAAGCGCACATGGCTATTTGCAAATGTGATCTTCCTGCTGGGAAGCCTCTTATGCGCCACAGCAACATCTTCAACCATGTTCATTGTCGGTCGAGCCATCACTGGAGCGGGCTACGCAGGAATCATCGGAGGAACCTTTGTCATCCTCACACACATTTTGCCTCTCCGCAAGAGACCGTTCTATTGCGGCATGCTTGGAGGTGTCGAAAGCGCGGCTGTTCTCGCTGCACCTATCCTGGGCGGCGTACTGAGCCAAACCGTTGGCTGGCGCTGGTGCTTCTGGATCAATTTGCCAATCGGAAGCGCAACGATTTCGATGATCACGTTCCTGTTTCCAGATCTAAAGCCGGACGACACAAACGCCTCTTTCGGCCAGAAGATTCTTCAGCTTGACCCAGTCAGCAATCTGCTCTTCATCCCCGGCCTCACGATTCTTTTCATCGCGCTCTCCTGGGCCGGCACCAAGTACCCTTGGAAAGACTGGAAGGTCATTACACTTTTGATCACCTTCGCTTTTCTGTTCGCGGCATTTGCAATCAATCAACGACGCCGTGGCGATAAGGCGGCATTACCGCCTCGCATCATGAAGAATCAAAACGTCATTGCGGGTGCCATCTTCATAATGTGCACGAACAGCGCCGCTAACGTTCTTGAATATTACCTGCCAAGCTACTACCAAATTGTGCACGAGTACCCCCCCAGTAGAGCCGGTTATATGATGGCTCCTATTGTCGTAGGGAGTGCACTCGGCATGTTTTTATGCGGATCAGGAACGAGCATTGTGGGGTTTTATACGCCTTTCATGCTCTTCTCCTCGGTCACCATGCCCGTATTTGCTGGACTCATCACAACTTTCGGTGTGCATACAGAACTTTTCCGGCTCCTTCTATACACTGGTGCATCTGGCTTGGCAAATGGAATCGCTATCAATGCGCCGATGAGTGCCGTCCAGACAGTGCTTCCAATAGACGACGTCTCGATGGGCTTTTCGGTTATGCTTTTTGCTCAGCAACTAGGCCCTGCGGTATCTGTGGCTATTGCACAAGTGGTGTTCACGAACCAATTGTCCTCGAACTTGGTTGGGCTGATCCCCAATGCGACATCTACAGATATCGGAGATGTCGGTCTGATGGAGATTGTCAGCTCTGCACCGCTCGCGCTGCACGACAAAGTCCTTGAAGGTATTAGTAAAAGTCTCAGCACAACGTGGTACGTGGCTGTGGTGCTCACATGTGCGACGCTTCTTGGAAGTCTGCTAATGGAGTGGCGATCTGTTAAGGAGAAGAATAATTAGGATTTTAATCGTAGCTAGTTCTTGTTTCCTCAGTCTGAAATTCAGAATAAAAATACATGGAGAATAACGCAACCTTTAGGCAATCAAAATTGTTCGCTCGTTGATGGCTGTCTCCACTCAACGCCAGCGTGCGTTCATATACGTTAATTTTAAATTTCTACAATGATCCAGTTCTCATTTGGTCACTAGCGAATTGCGTCATTCAAGCTGATCTTACTTGAGCTTTATTACAGTAGGCAATGCGGAGGATTGAGGGGTTCCATCCACTAACCTCAGCGCAAATCCGCTCCTTCCCGCTTCTCCCAAAACTGCCGCTCAGACCACTTCTTCACTTCGCACCTCGAGAACCTCACGAGGGCGTTGAAGGACGACCCAGAGCCTCTCTTAGAGGCGTCTTTGAGAAAGCGGGCCAACTGGGAAGCTAGTCTTGCAAGTGGAGCTCTGCGGCAATGCGCAATGCTCAGAACAAGACTGAAACTGAACTCAAGAATGTAAAGAGCAGCTACCGTTCTGGCGTATTGTTAGAAAGGCAAAGGAAAGAAGAAGAAGGTGGGCCCGCTTCAATTTTGGAAGTTTGCGTTCTTTGTCAGGGTTAGACAGTTCACTCTTGCTTTGTCAAGCGGAGGCTTCGCCTTGTCTTACTAGATAATTATGTTCTTAGGTATTTTACAGGTAGTGTTATTGCTACATAACAGTTAGAGCGGAGTACACTAGATTGAAGACTAAGCCCACCCTCAGCATGCCTACTTCACTACACTAGGAATTATTCACGCTTCGGCTTCTTGGCTACTTCTTATCTCCCGTATTTCCCCGTCTCGGTACCCTAGCTTTGACGTGTCGGAAATGGCTGCGTTTTGCAACGATAACTGCAGTAGCCTGACTGGGTCTTGTGCCTCAAACTCAGCCATCGTCCTATATGTACAAATCCTAACAAGCCCGACCACTGTACCTAATAAGAGTGCAACAGGCACTACCAACCAGCCATATGAAGCTCCACCAAGGCGCACGACCGTTATGTAGAGCCGCAGTCTGCTCCCATTGCGGAAATGTTTAGCATAATCTTCTATCTTGCTACTCATTTCGACCATCTGCCGTAAAAACGAAAAACATGCCTCCCCAAGTTGCTCTAGAACGGTTTCGAGAGAGGAGATCATAATTTCATCCGGAGAGAAACCGTCGAAGCCTCCATCGAGGAACCCTCGAACTACACCTACGCCATTATGTCCAAATAGCGTTTCGCTCATGTTTGCCAGATACTGTTGCATGATTGGGCTGAGTTCAGGGCCTTGAACCATCTCATGGTCGAGCCGGAGAGGCGATGACGCCGAAGCAACAGATACGCTAGCGAGATACTCTCTCCCTGCGAACGTGCACTCAAGAATGAGAGGGTGTAACACACCACCCAGAGCGAGAATAAGTGTTGGCTTACTGGTATTGCGGTCAATGACAACCAGAGACTCGATTTCTGGTGTAGACATATCACCGAACCAGTTCGCAAACTTGAAGTTGGAATCGCCAGGTCTCTCTGCCACTACGACCTTGACCACGTCTTTAGTGGCATCAGATCGGGCCAAGTCGTTTTTGATCGAATACTCGGAGGTCACGTTTGTACAGGTTACATCGACGTGCGTGCCGAAGACTATGGCTTCCAATTTGTTAAAGCTGTAGTCTGCTGGCATACTGAATCCCTCCGTCTGGCCATCATATTGTAGATAGGAGGATACGTTTAGGCCGATGCCACCTGTATAGAGCGTCTCGTATACGTTACTCCCAAGCTGGCTTTGCTCCGACACGTACGGAAAGCCAACTTGGTAGTCTGGATTGCTTGCTTTTTGACCAGCAATATAAGCCGCTTTGTATAAAAAGCTTGTTAAGAAGGCAGTAACGGGAAAGTTGAAGACTAGAAAGTCGCGGAGGGTGGGGGAAAAGCTTCCACCACCGTCCCCACCGTTGGAAAAATCCCAGTCGTAGAAGGGAGCTATTCCATAAGACGGAAGTGGGTTGACAACTACGTCTGAGACTGAGCGTACTCCAAACAGCGCCACGACCGACGCACTCGAGAGCGCAGCCGTGAGCGTTAGCAGGACCAACAGCGTACGTTCTAGTGGCAGCTGTCGACGCACGACTTGATCGCCACCGCGCTTGATTGTGAGCGGCCGTAGGAATATCGCAATCACGCCTCGCTCGGCAACTAACTCGTGCCGCGTTAAGCACTCGTCTTGCATTGCGAACGCGACCACAGCAAGTATGCCAATGGCGGTTCCGGCTATAGTGCATCCAACATTCCAGTAAGTACTATCCAGGGGGATAACGGGGTAGTCGTTCGTGCTCAACCGCCCGACGTAGTGCTTGATGGTAGTGACATAGATGCCCATTGTGACCACTGTTGTCAGCAGCATAGCAGCTGCGAGATTGGTCATAAATGCGAGAGTACGATAATCCGAATATTCATCCATCTCGAAAGACTGACAAGACCGATAAGACCGCAATACTGTAGCGTAAAAAAAGGGCGACCGAGAACGAAGATGGCTGTATCCGGGCCACTAAGCTACTTATATCTACAGCTGCTACAGCCGCTAGTGATTGTGGCTTCACCCCATCACACCAGCTGCTACATCTGCCGCTCAGCCCTAGCTTCTATAAATGAGTTAGCACTAACTGTGGGACGCTAGATAGACAGTCGAGATATCAATTCAAGTCAGTCTCCTTCCGGCTCAGGGCGCAGAGGCGTTGGTGACAGCACTTCAATCGACTGCTCTAGATTGATGATTTTTGTGGTGTGTGTTTGGGCAAGTCACAGGCACGGGCCACACCCGCTTTGCAAGCCTTAGATCTCCAGATTCCCTTGGTTCCTGTACAGTCTTTATTCCCGTCACAGCGCGACCACATCGTCTGCATCTTTCCTCATTCTTAATATCATCTCCGCTGCCCCAAGCAATGTTGAGCGTGTGCACAGTTGTTTCCAGTGCTGGCGAGCTGAGTTTCAATACGTGAACAGTACTTACTCTGTAATCTCAAACACCACAATATTGTCGCGCGTGCAGGCATTTGGATGTGTTGTACCAATCGGACTAACCATCGAAGATGTTTCTGGCTAGAAGTGGCACCACGCAGCTCCGCGGCTCGGCAATGCCCACAGCTGAGAACGGAAGCCATTCCCCAGCACTTATTCAGGGGCAACGCAGCTTAACATGCGCATTTCGCTTGTGTGCGCATTCCACTTGTGGCTCACGTTAACCAACAAACGAAACAAAGGAAGTGATATGATACTGTACTATAATAGCATTCAACGCGAAGGGGAGCCAGGAACGTTCGTAGGCCTCATGACTGCAGAGCTCCTCTAGCGTCATGCGCCTCCTTGATCGGCAGCGCACAAGCTGAGGCACGTATAGGCGGCTCGACATGCGTTCGCTTAAGAGATTGGGGAATGGGATCTTTGGCTACCTCGGCTCTTCTGTTTTGCCTTCTTCTGTGCTCGCCATATTGCGTTGGCATGGTTTTCTTTTCAAATGCAATTGTGGCTCTCACCACATCAATATCTAGATTCTATTGTTCTATCAGGCCATGAGTGCTTTGCCCTCTCTCTTGCCGGCTTGAGTAGCCTCTTAGCGCATACGAGGTGTCTACAATTGCTCTAGTTATCAGTGCTCCATACATAAGGTTATCAGGTCGAAGGGAAGGTCTGTTCTAGACCTAGAAATTTTCATGATTGTGTGTCTAGCAAGGTAGCTTCGGGAAGAACTGTGGAATAGCCAATTCCTAACTGAATTAGGCTCCGTTTGCCGTTATCCAACCCATGAAGCATTATCCACAGATTTGGTCCGCGGAACGGGCCTCGCGCCGCCAGCTAAGTTTTGTAGTGCCCTCCTGACAGCGCCTTAAGATAACATCAAAAGAGTTAGACTGGGAGCCAGTCCCTGCAGCTTCGCTTCTACATAAATTGTGATTGGCTGTTCGCTAACAGGCGCCGAACGTGGATAGAATTTATCTAGCGAGTCGAGTCGCTCATTAGGCGTCGTTGTTGTTGATGAGTTTGTGGCTGGAGAAGTTGGGCTCTGCGCAAGACTGGACGCGGTTAAGACGCTATGCTTTTACCATGCATTTGGACCTCGCATCATTAACTACGTATTGGCCATCCGACAAAATCCCGCATGAAATAGCATAGATAAGGCAAGGAGTGAAGAGATGAAGAAGAACCGAGACAACTTCTAGTCAGCTGACAGATGAGACGATAATCACGATAGTATGATGATTCGTGAAATGTGCGGACCATTGCTGGTACAATCATGCCAAGGAATCATTGTAGAGCCTGGATATACACTGGTGTCCCTGCACGGCTCTAGCATCGACACAATCAATGCCAGGCGCCAACAGAGGCTACCAGGATGAGTAAGTGGATCTCCGCTTTTTGACTTCCCGCCCTCAAGAGTCACGGCCCTCCCTTTAGGCCTCAAGGCTGAACATGGCGTCCGAGACTTCGAGGGCATTGCTTAGTTCACAATTCCACAGCAGCTCTGATTCGCACAGACACTCCCTTGCCTCACACCAGGACATGGCGCTCCAGATCGTACGTGACTCATCGTTCAGCTCCAGTCTTCTAAGTCTTTTGTTCTGCGTTATATAAAGTATCTTCGTCCATCGCTCTAAATGATTATCGGCAGTGTACTGCAATTTCACCTGACAGTTTTCCTTACAATTTTCAGGACACCAAAAGGACCATGTGGACTTGGGGATTTGTTGTCTGCGCTTCACTGAGTGCTGCCGTCAATCTTGAAGGGCAGTTCACGTTTCCAGAACCACCCCGTCTGCCCGAGCTGGCCAACGCAACATTCGCTGATCTGGAGTGGTCCCAGCCCCTCTTTGATAAAAGGGAAAGCACCTGTAGCTTCCCAAACCAATGGTGTTCCAGTAAGCTGGTTGCTCTCCTCTATCCCACTCCGCTCACGAAGGTGGTCAGATACTGGTAAATGCTGCGGACCGAACACTGACAATTGCTGCCCAAGTGGAGCTTGCGGTCAAATCACGGGAGGCGACTGTTGTGGAGTGGGCCAGTGCAACGCATCTGAGCCCAAATGCTGCTCAAATAAGAGCTGCATTGGTGCAAATGATGTTTGCTGTGGAACTAATGGCTTTTGCCCGGCACCTTTCCGATGCTTCGAATGGTATCTCGATAATGTATCCACGGGCCGCCTTACTTGTTGTACAGACTCATCATGCAACGTATATTTGAGTAACGATGCGACGTTGACGCGGACGACGACCGTGGCACAAACAGTCGCACCTGCTACAGTAGAGACTACGGCACCGCAGCTCCCAGCAACGACCACTGCGAGCGTGGGCAGGGGTGTGAACTACTATTCGACAACTATGTATTGGTCGGTCTTTCCTTTTGGAGCGCCTTATATGCAAGAAGTACCTACCAGTCACTAACGCATATACTAGGACGTACTACTACTATTACTATACACTCCTCTCTACATCCTCGACGGCAAGGACCACACGACTGCGTACAACAGCATCATCGACGACCACACTCACGTGCACAGCAACCGACACGTACGCTGCGCAGGCAATTTTTCTCTCTCTGAGCAGCGACCTGCCAACGCCAACTGAAGCCCTGGTCACCCCTCCAGTAACGCCAACGGCAGGAGCTCTCATCCGCGGATCCTGCAGTCTGATTGGAACAAGAAGCATCTGTGAGACACTGATCGCTGGTGCATCCAGTTCGGTAACCGTCTCTGGAGATGAACCCCGTAGCATTGGCCCGTTTTCGCCTTCGGTGTCTGCGCTTGCGTGCGTGGTAGCAATCTTCTGTGCAATTCTGCTCTTGTTTCTCTAAGTTAGATAGAGCTTTCAACCCCCTCCTTAAACAAGATCAGAACATCTAGCCTTCTATATTGCTTTTATATTGCTTTATACAATTACAATAGCAAATCTATAACTAGGAACTTTTAGTACAAGGAGGCGGATAAGCGTTAGGGCTACTAGAACTTTAGCAGAACTTGTAAAAATTAATTTTTGATTTTAAATTAACCTCGCCTTGCCAGGTCAGGCCCTCGTTAATGATCCTGTTGGCATCCTCCAGCTTGCTGAACTCTATAATGATGGTGGAGGCAGCTTTCGTGGGTGCGTTGCGTGTCAGCCATCCAATGTACTTGATCTCGGCCTGCGGGATGAACGGCTTGTTGGCTAGTAGTATCTGGTCCCTTGTCTCTTTGAACCTGTCCATGTCCATCGTGCTGGTGCGTATGCTGTGTGCGATAATGCCGTAGGTTGTGATCCGGATTGCGGCTCTGTTGCTAACGCGGTTGACCCAGTCGTCTGCAAACTGTTCAAGTACTTCTGCCTCGTTACTAGTGGCTGTCTTGATGCTGAGGTCGCCGCTCTTTAGCTGGTTCGAAGAAAGCACCTTAATTCCAGTAATGCTTTCGTTTCCGCTCTGCGCGACGGCGCGCTCTACGTGTGCATTAAGGATGCGCGAGTTCATCGCCCGCAAGCTTTGTATTGTGCTGGGGTCTCTTATAGTCACGACGACTTCACGCTGCGTCTGCATGGGAGGCATTCTAGAAACTTGTGTATTTGGTGTACCTGCTAGCGTCGCAGCCCTTGCAGCTGTTGCAGTGTAGCTGAGCGCGCCGCTTGTCTGTGATCCTGCGTTCTTGATCTGTCTTGCCATCTGCAGATTGGCTTTGCCTACCTCTGCTGCCTCCTTGGCCGCTGTCCTTGCATCCTCTCCAGCTTTCATGGTCAGTTGCACGTTCGCAGCAATGGCGTGGACGGCGTCAGTAGTGTTCTTGATTTCATTCTTGATTTCATTCTTGATTTCATTCTTGGGTTCCTGCTTAATAGCGTTGAGCATTCGCGAGGTGTTGTCTGAGGTCGTCTTGGCTTTGGTCTGCAGACCGCTAAGCGCGTTGCACATTGTGCTGAGGTTAGGAGCGTGCTGCACTTTCAGTATGAACGTCAGTGTGCCATGGATGATGCCCTTGGCAAAATCTGCTGCCACGGTCTGGCTGTCGTTGCGCTTGGTAGCCTCCAGGACGTCGTTAAGAAAGGTGCCGAGGGAAGTAGCATGCTCGCGTAGCGGAGTAGGCCATGTCGCCCTTTGCGGCCACGGCGTTGCCATAGCGCTTCAATGGCAGTGGGCGCTGCTTCTAAAGTGCTGCTGGGTCGTGAGGCGCGTTAGGCTAACTTTTACGTGCGATATACTGCGTTGATTCCAAGAATTGCAATTCTTGCTGTTGTTGTGTTTTTTTCTAACATAAGCAACAGACTAGCTGTTCAGCGTAACGTAGCATTTACGCTCAGATTAGATAATAGGATTTCACTTCTATCCCTAGCTTGGACTACTAAAGTAATGCATGCGCGATCGTGGATCGTTTCTAATGCACCCGCGTTCTTATCCCTGGCGGCTTAGGTACTTAGGCTGCGGGGCGGGCCGCACCCCGCACTGTGTTGTTTCACTACCTACGACTTTCGATCGTTTGGAGACAGACAGCCTTTGACAGGTCTTGCAGCCGTTAATGCAGTCGTTATTAAGGCACAATGTTTAACTACTATTATTTAGTCTTTCGTCCGCTGGCATGTCAGGTCTTTGCCAAAACTGAGGTGTTCTATCCAGCTGAGCACCAGGGTCCAGACTGCGGCCTGTGCAACATTTTCAGCTGCGCGGCTCTGCAGACGCCAGGTAGTACGAATGCAGCACAATTAATTCATATTACGTGAGCAGCATCGGTTAGACCGACGACCCGACATCCTCTCCTACTGTCTGGAGAAGTCCCCTAAATAATATAGCTTTGCTAGGGGATGGTCAATGTTGTGACAGCTCAAGTAGTGAATACAGAGATCGCGCTGCAGACTATTAGAACGATCCAACCTTCGCAAGAACTACCAAATTACTTCCGCGGAGGGAGATTTTCCAAGGTGCTTAGGGATGCTTAAACTCTACACAGACCTCTTGGCACGTCATCTGCCAAGCTCAAGTGAGCAATTTCGGAGGGTCAAGAAGACGTAGTAGCGGTGGACAGATGTCATCACCCCAGCTGGTGGCTCATCCAACCCCAGCTGAGCGCTGTTCGAATCACTAGAATGCAAAAAGTATCGCATCGCGTTCCATATGCGTTTCTGGATTTTATGATAGTACAGAGCGTGTGCTGTCTGCAATACATGGCTCTCGAGCTCCCACGTCAATAACTGACACTCAATCCCTTTCGCGTGATTAAGGAGGAGACTATTTCTCCATAAGTTAAGCCCCTTGCTGACAACACTAAGAAGGCTGTTCTCAACGCATCGATACGCCAAAAAAGATGCTGATTACGCCGAGTGACTCTCAGCTGATGATCAGTTCATAGCGGCGTGGAACATCCCTTTGATCACAGTACGATGCTTACACCTTACTGTGGGTGAGGACGCTCTTGGCATTGATCAAGTGCGTCACAGCTCGAATTGAGTAGCTGAGACAAATTGAAGCATTGGACGGGCTGTCAACAGTGCTATGTATAAATACCTCCCTGCGAACCCTCTCTCCAACCCACTCATCGACTTCGACTTCAACTTCAACTTCACCTCAACACTAGCTCAACTTCAACCACCCCCAATATGAAATTCTCCGCCCTTCTCTGGACTTCCATCCCCGCTCTTGTCGCATTCGTGCCGAACATGGCAGCTGCCGCTGATGCCTGCAAACCAGGTGCTGTCTACTGCGGATGGTATTTGATTGACGCAATGCGTATGCGATGAAACCGCCTCGAGACTGGAATAGTCAAGCTAACATATCCGTATAGATTGGGATGCGGGCGCTCTACGCCAGGAGCTGTGCAACGCAGGAATAAGCTGCAATGTCAACAGTGGTGATGCTTGGAACTCCTTGTGGTACTGTGAGAGTTCGAACCATGCTGTTCCACGAAGGGTCTGCGGAGGAGCGAACAGCTGCGCTGGACCAACTGCGCACTGTGTCTAAACCTTTGATCACTGGATGAGAAATAGTCTACGTCTGGATGCCTCCTGAACCTCTACGAGTTGACAAGTAACCTCGAGGACTTGCTATAGGTAGTTCACGGGTCTCGTAGCAGTCAATTCTATTCAATCTATACGTAGCAATCTATACACTGTTTCTCAGAACTCTGCAAGTTTCACTGTATCTATTCTGTCGTGCCTGCTTTAAAAATAATAAGTATCTTGGTATTAAAGTCGTTGTCAGGCCTCGCGATTGCGCGTGGTACCTCTTAGCCTTGCAGATATAACGAGACGAAAGGGGCCCTCTTCGCGTTAACACTAAACTATATTTCGCCTAGCGTAGATTGTGAAGCTCGAAAATAGGGCCCGATTCACGGGCTAGCTTTCTAACACTTCTAGCAGATTACACATATTTGTACGCTAACACAAACATCCTGCAAGTCTTAGCAGCTTGCTACTACAGTTGTTTCTTTTAACACGCGTTTGTTATAGGCTA
Source organism: Curvularia kusanoi (assembly GCA_011058905.1). Lineage (NCBI taxonomy): Eukaryota > Fungi > Ascomycota > Dothideomycetes > Pleosporales > Pleosporaceae > Curvularia > Curvularia kusanoi. Next base: position 1,609 of record SWKU01000056.1, on the reverse strand, counting down.
GGCCCTAAAGATACAAGACTACACACGTACAAAGACCCCTTAAGGCTTAGCTCTTAACTTAGCACTAGAGTATACCTCGTACAGGAGGAAGCACACTCTCTTCTCTTCTTTATCTTTCTGCTTCTGTAGTTAGGATAAATGCAAACTTGTTAGCAGGCCTCTTTAACCCTTAATATAAGTAGAAAGATTAAAAACAATACTTTGTAATAAACCTTTACACGTACAATATAGAAGGAGAGGCATTGCACTAGCTGCTAGGCAGCTAAGTAATATACAAATAGCAGATGCAGTAGTAGTATCTGTATAAGTAATAGCAAGACCTGTTATACAACCTATTAGTAGATAAGCTAATAGCTACAATACAATTCCTAAAGGCAAACCTAGATAAGATAATAGCTAAGCAAGAAACGTAACTGTATAAACAGTTGTAATCCTAAATAAATAAACTTAGGGGGATACTTAACAACGCCTATATAGATGCCTTAGAAAAGACTAGATAAAGTCTTACCTCTAGCCCTACCCCTTTAAGCAACTACTAAGATTACACTGTCTAAAGGGCTAAAAAGCTAAGGCTTCCTAATGTAGAAGTATTTAAGAAGGGATTATATAAATAGTATCTTTAATAGAAGATAAAAGTATAGGCTAAACTATATAGGGACTAGCTAGCGTACCCTAATAAGAAGGACTAGGTTAACTACGTAATTACGTGTATAACTAGTTAAGCCTTTAACGCCCTTACACTAATAGTAATAGGCTTAATAAACAGAACTACTTAACTACTCTTAGTTACTATCTAGGCCTACCTTAACAACTTCTTTAAAGACCTAATAGTAAGGGAGAAAGCCCTTAAGTACCTCTATATAACAAAACAAGGTAAGAATAAGTTTAATACCTATATTTAGAACTTTAACCTAAAACTATAAGAAGCTGCCTTAGACAGAGCAAGTAATGCTTAGAAGATTAACTACTTTAAGAACAGCTTAAACAGTAAGCTGTTAAGAGCCTAGGCTAGATACTAACCCCCTAGACTAGAGACGTACAAACAGTTTGTATAGTAGGCTAGAGTAACCTAGGAGAACCTAAAAGCTGTAAATAGGATTACAAGCAATAACTATTATACCTAAACATATAATAACTAAAGTTCCTAGGAAAACTTACAAAGAAATAGTAATAAAATAGAATAGTAGCCTATAGTAGGCGCCTATTAGCCTTATATAAAGAGAAGAGAGTACTAAAGCTTAAATAAAGAAATCTGTAAAAGAAGGGCTATAAGAGCCTACTTAAAATATAGTAACAAGGGCTACATAGTGCAAGACTATAAGAAGAAAATACCTTTAAGATTACCTACTTATATAAACAAGCTAAAGTTAACTCTAAAGACCTCTAAGGTAGTAGCTATATAACTAGCTAAGGACACCTTATTATTAGAGGAAGAGGGAAAAGAACAGCTCTAGCTAAAAGTTGTATGCTAGGGCCTCTTTAACAAGTTCCTAAGCCTATATAGTCTAGATATTTACGGTTTAGGGTTAGGGTTAGGGTTAGGGTTAGGGTTAGGGTTAGGGTTAGGGTTAGGGTTAGGGTTAGGGTTAGGGTTAGGGTTAGGGTTAGG
>SWKU01000055.1:0-93567 GCA_011058905.1 Curvularia kusanoi | reverse complement strand
GAAGAAGAAGAAGAAGAAGAAGAAGAAGAAGAAGAAGAAGAAGAAGAAGAAGAAGAAGAAGAAGAAGAAGAAGAAGAAGAAGAAGAAGAAGAAACTCTTTCTACAAGAAAGTCAATTACTCATTCGAATTGTTCACCACACCCCATCTCGCCGTGCTTGCTCTCCACACAAGCGAAATTTTCTGATAGCCAGGCTAATATTCGTCACTGCCTCTCGCAAGGCCCACGAAAGCCACCTCATCTACATCTACACCTCGAGTGTGTAAAGCTATCGCATAAGAGATATCGCATCATCGTCAAAGCTGGTAAATGTAATGTAGCCATGTCCCACAACTACCTAAAGTACGACAGAGCTGTTGGCTACAGACCGTCAGCAGTCTCTCGGATTGGCCCAACAGCTCGCATGGAATATCATCGTCAGCAGTGCGGTATGGCATACCCTTGTCTTCCAGCTTCATGCGCCGGCCCTATGTTACTACCTCCACCCGCTCGCTCGCTCGCTCACTCGGAAACGACCCGCCATCTCCTTACATGCGTCACTGTACTATAGCCAACGCAATGCTGAATAGTTGTAGGTGAGCTAGCGAGGCTCCGCCTCGCGATTTCTCCCGCCATCCCACCCCCATCGCGAGCTTCGCTCGCTCCACCCGCCCCCACCCACCATCCCCTTCGCTCGCTCCATCCCCGCTGCAGACGAACTCATGTGGGGGGTTTTGGGGGCCGGGTGTGCCGTAATGTCGACCAGAACTTGGTTCTACTCCTGCTCTCAAACACTCACAGTCCTTAGGTATCGTTTGTGATGGCGCGAACAAATCTTGATGTTCAACTTTGGGAGATTTCCCTCCTACTTCTGTGGGAACAAGGAAAGAAAGGGTTCAAGGATGGGCAGATACTTTGTTCTCATTTCCCTAACCATACACACACGTATTCCCCGTCTGCTCGCTCACTCAATCATCCAACGTCACAACCCTCTTCTTCTTTTTCTTCTTCTTGACCTCCCCCTCAGCCCCTTCAACGCCCTTCTCCACCATCCCCTCCTCCGTCTCCCCCTTCACCTCCCCCTCGCTCTTTACCTTCTTCTTTTTCTTCTTCTTGAGCTTCGGCTCCGCCTCCCCCTCCTCTCCAGCTGGCGGTGGCGTCGCAGCTTCCTCATCCCCGCCCACGGGCACCTTCCTCACCTTCTTCTTCTTCCGCTTCACCACACTCTCCTCCTTGTACTCAACTCGCTCGCTCGCGCGCTGCATCTCCAGCCGACTCCGCTCAACCGCCAGCAGCGCGCGCGCCATCTCTGCTTCCTCCTGCTGCTTGCGCTCGAGGTCCAGGGCCGTGAGGCGGCGGTTGGGATTTGCTTCGTCGTCATCGAGGGAGAGCGCGGCAAGGCCTGCGCTGTCGACTTGGAGGAGGGATTTCTTGTTGCGCGAGGAGAGGCCCCCGGGTTTGGGCGTGACGATGTCGTCGCGGTCGTTGTCGGGCGCGCTTGCTGGGCCCAGCGTCTCGTCGCCCATGATCTCGACGCGGCGTACGGGCTTGCGCGGGCTGCGGGCCCGGTGGACGTTGTCGGAGGAGGCGTGGCGGCTGGTCGTGGTGGAGAGATCGAGGTCCATGATGGGGATTGAGTCGATGTCCAGGTCGTTGCCGTCCCGGTTGCCGTCGCGCACGATCTTGCTGAGCGGGGTGACGGCGCCGCTGCCGCCCTCGGGGTCGATGTAGAAGGGGTCGTCTTTGTAGCGCTCGCGGCGCTCGGCTTTGCGCCGCGCGATGATGTCTGCGTCGAGGTATTCTTCTTCGACGGCGTTTTGGTATGATGCTGGCTCTCTGTGAGGAGCATCCAGGCGTTCAGCTGCTGGGGCTGGTGTGGGCTCCGATGCGGTGTAGGATGCGGGCGGCTCGCTGTATGCGGCGTAGACGTCGTCTTCCTCTGTTTCGAAGCTCTCTTGCTCTGCTTGTGCGAGAAGGGAGTGGAGGTTTGGGTTGATAGGTGTGTCGAGGTCGAGGTCCTCTGGAATGGGGACCTTGCGCTGGGCCCCGGGCGCAACTGGGTTGAGTTCAGCGCCAGAGAACAGAGCCGGGATAGCTTGTGTCAGGAGCAGTGGTGGCTCGGTGAAGTCGCCTTCTGTGTCGGCTGGTGCCCCTGAGGCAGCTTCAGCCGCTAATCGCATCAATTCGAGATATTCCACCGCGCGCTCCTGAACTTCGAGGCTGGGATGTGTCGAAAGTGGTTCGAGGAAGTGGATAATGCGAGCCATAAGCAGTGACATCAACGTCTTCCGCTCTGGAGTCCAGGATATCCGCTCGTTACCGGCTATGCTTGAAAAGACCTTGGGAATTGCCTGCAAGTATACAGCCAGCGTTTTTGACGATAATTGAAGTGAGGTGGGATGTAGCAGCGAAGTCATGACCGGCTCGGGATCAGACAGATATGTTGCATATTCGCCAACAAGCCAGCCAGCATATTCCAGCACACCTTGCCCGCCGTTACCAGAGCTTGGGAACATCCGATCTCTACGGTCGACGAGTACTAACGATTGCGCTGCGTCTACTGCTTCGTGGCGAACGCTTCTGACACGCACCGCAACGTTTTGTAATTCATGTCCTATACCAGCGCCTATGCTGTCGGCGTGTTCCGAATCTTCCTTGTCGTCTGATGCCGATGTTTGCTTTGTAGCTGGCGAAACGCGAACAAGTTGAGTGAGTACGTCGATGTACCACTCAAAGTCGGTAACGTTGCTGTATGTGTCACGCGAGCACATCTCCAAGATGCGTCGAATGACGTTGATCCTATAATCATCTGGTAAGGGTGGTGGTTGATCAGATCTTTGCTCGTGGCTTGGAAGCGCCTCTTCGGCGTCTTCGTCGTCAGAGTCCGCATATGGAACAACCCCAGTGTTTCTAAAGCGATTGTTCTCTAGCTCATCTGCCCCAGTGGCGGCGGGTGCGTTGCGCAACTGGCGCATGAGTCGGCCAACGATTGCAGTGAGGTTGTCTGGGTTGACCATTCCGACAACGAGATCGAGAGCACGCATCCGTATGGAAATGTCGGGGTCGTCGATACATTCCAGGATGACGTCTTGCTGCTGTCCAACGAGGTAGGGATGCGAGCCAACGATCTTCTCGAACGCAAGTAACGCGACGTATTTTACTGCAGCTGATGAGAAACTCTCCTAACACAGTGTGATTTATGTTGTCGTGCTTACAGTTGGAGTCGCCTTCTATAACCATCATGCCTCGTAGCTTTCCCACGCATAACTTGGCTACTTCCTCGCCCTCAGCAGTGCCTTCTACAGCTGCCAGGATACCTCCTTGTATTATACCACTGATACATTCGTACAGGAGCGACATAGCGGACGTCTCGCGAATGATTTTAGTCAAGGGAGGCAGGAGCTTCTTGATCAGTCGAGGTTCGAGCGGGGTGAGAGTCGCAAACTATCCAGGGTTAGCATATTCCTCATGATGAGACGACAGCTACCCACAAGTTTAATCAGCTTGATGGCCATCCAATTGTTCCCGCCTTCTACGAGCAGGTCGAACAGGCGCGGCGCAAGCGGCAGAAAGTCCTGCGGTCTCCTCCAACCCAACTCGCAAACAACGTTCACAATAGCAGCTGTTACACTTGGATCCTCGTGCTCATCGAGCAAGCGCTCCTTGATCTTCGGCCACGCCGGTCGCAGCGTCTCTGGATATACAAGCGCGAGGCGATACAAAGTGACGACCGTCTTCTTGCGGATCTGTGGGCTCGAATGCGTCAAGCGTGGTATAAGATCCGACAGCACCGAGTTTGCCATGCTGGGATTGACAACGTGCGGGATAGCGCCGAGGGGGAGCGAAATAAAGGGTGGTGTCGGCAGCATAATGTCCTTCTTCAGCTGGTTTTCAGCGAGGACCAGCACCTCTGTGTCTCTGCGGAAGCTCTGCACAGCTGCCAGGTATCCCGTGCGCTTGTGGCGGAACTTGGGACTCGACATGACTTCCAGCACATTGAAGGACGCCCAGGACATGTCGTGGCCGAACATCTCCAGGTAGGTGAGCTTCATCAGGGCGGTTGACTTGAGGTCCATGTCGTTGGAGCGGATTTCTTGCCGACATTCTTTGATGCTGTCGGCAATATATTCCTTCTCCGAGCCCTTGTGGTTGCGCAAGCCTCGGATGAGGTCGTAGAGGGATTTCTCGAACATGGCGGCGGGCGGTCTTTCTGTTATGTATGGGAGCGTGGGTGGGAGAGTGGCCGAGGAGGGGTAGGGCGGCGGGCGGTGGTCGCAAGGGAACCAGTGGGCATGTTCAGGGCAGCCTCAAGTACATATCCAAGCTCTTTCCAGCCGCAGCGATCGTTTCTGGCGGAGCGCAAAGGCGCAGTGTTGTGCTTGCTCGGCAGCAGCAGCAGCACGAGTGGGAAGTGCATCATCGCGTCGGTCCCGCTAAGCTCCACTCGGAGCTTGGACATGGATGTGGACCTCCGCATTCACGAGCATCCACCGTCCAACAGCCGCAAGACACACACATACATACCCCCAATCGCAGCAATGGCGTCCGCAAACCTCCTGGCCCCGCCGCTCAGCATTACTCCGCCAACGGCCCTCGCCCTCTCCCAGAAAGCGCCGCTCATCCTCGCCAACCCACCCACATCCTCGCTTCCGTGGCCATTATCCCTCCTCTTCTCGCGCGAGACCCCCGAATCATGGGCCATCCACGAGAACCTGCTGCTCTCCGCCCTCCGCACGGGTGACGAGAAAGCCGCGGCCCAGATCCTCGAGCGCATGGAGGCGCGCTTCGGCGAGCACAACGAACGCATCGTAACACTGCGCGGCATCTACAACGAAGCCACTGCCCGAACCACCGCCGACCTGGAGAAAGTCTTCGACGGGTACGAGAAGATCCTGCGCGAGGATCCGACCAACATCAGCATCCGCAAGCGCCGCGTCACTGTGCTCAAGAGCCTGGGCCGCACCGCCGACGCCATCACCGCCATCACAGTGCTACTCGAGAACTCGCCGACCGACGTCGAAGCCTGGGCTGAGGCCTCGGAGCTGTACGCCAGCCAGGCGGCTTGGGGTCAGGCTATCTACTGCGCGGAGGAGGTGCTGCTGACGGCGCCTAACAGCTGGAGCGCCCACGCCCACGTTGCGACTCTGCACTATCTGTCCACTGCGTCCAACAGCCCGCCGTCGCTGCCTGCGCTCTCGCTGGCGCTGAAGCACTTCTGCCGCGCTGTGGAGCTGGACGACAGCTACCTGCGGGGCTTCTACGGCATTAAGGTTGTGGCTAAGAAGCTGCTCCCGCTGCTTTCCGATGCGCCTGTCTCCGCGAAGAAGCGCGGCGAGCAGGACGATGAGGATGTACCCATCCCGTCGCTGGCGAGCGTGCGGAAGCTGGACGAGATTGCGACAAAGAAGCTTGGTGAGATTATCCGGGACTTTGGGAGCAAGAAGAAGGGGCAGTCTGGGTATGACGAGGCCGAGATCATCGCTGCTAAGGAGTTGCTGAACAGGTAGAGTGGATGACACGGTTGAGAAAAGGTGTTGTGTATGTGTTGAGTGTTTGCATGCATGGAGTTTGAGGCGTTCATAGAGACAATACCATCGAGACTTGAATCTCAATGGGAGAGCCTGGGTTTGATCCTGGAGGCTGATAGAGTCTTATACTCATAATACTCAGAATTGCCAGGTTGGCTTCGCTGCAATATGACTTCAAGGTGAAACTTATGTGGTATTTGTGTTGTGAAAGGCTACTGTTACTGCTCGTTATGATTGTACAGCCCCCGTCATATCATTGCTAATTAATACATATACAAAGTTACTTCAGACAACTAGAACCCTACCGAACGCCATGAAGGAAGTCCGCTAATGCTGGAAATCATTTTCAACAAACATTACTCATTACAGTTCGTCAACCTCGTCATGTTTCGGGAACTTCCCATACCAGTCTTTAGGGTTTCCGCTAGGCAGACACAGTCCCAGCCGCCAGAAGTAATCCCTGTGTGCAAAGAACAGCTGCCAGAACCTGAAGCGCGAGGGCACAGCCCAGGCTGGGCTGTCTTTGTCGCCACCTTCAATACAATGCGGATCGGCGTCGCCATCACAGTGCTGCACGTCTGCGAGCGAGAAAGGTAGGCTTGGCTCTGAAATAAAGACTTCGTCGCTGTGCATTGCGTAGCCCCATTCCTCCAGCGGGAGCAGAGGGACTGGATCGCCAGCGTGAGTGACGCGGCGAAAGCGGTTTGCCTCGTGGTTGGCGGTGATGTTGAAGCGTGCGTCAATGTATGTGTTCAGTTGCTTGTTGCCCAGACGTGGCTCGCCGAATGTGGTCACGCGAGGCTCCCAGCCACGAGCCGCGAAGTCTAGTCCAGCCAGCGTCGCCACTGCGCCACCTAGTGAGTGGCCGACGAGCACAAGCTGGTAGTTGGGATACTTAGCCAGGGCTTCGGATACGTGTGGGAGAACGACTTTGCGCGTATTCAGCCAGGACGTGTAGAAGCCGGTGTGCACGGTGCAATTAGTGCACTTGGGTGGGTCTGCCGGTGGTGGGTCGCCTTCGGCTGGTGGAGAGGATTGGAAGTGAGGTGCGAGGAAGTCGGAGGTTGAGCCATCGTCGTCGTCGCCAGGGTAGGAAACGTATTCTTGAGGGATGGTCGAGAGGTCGGCAATTGTGTTGGCTATGGAGTAGGTCCCGCGAAAGGCAAGGATAAGTCGTGGATTCTCAGGATTGTGCGACAGAGCAATATAGCCGCATGAGTCGGAGAGGAAAGGTCCTGTGTTCCATGCCTGTCACTGTCAACACGGGAACCACAATGGTTGCGCATCACACCTAGCAACTCACTGTTACAAGCTCGAAGCTCTCAAAGTCGCGGTCTGAGCAGCGGCTGGCGCATTGGAAGGGCTTCTGAATACCGAGACCCGCAGTGCCTACGCAGTAAGAAATATCGACGATGCGCGCAAGCTCCTCCAACTCCCAGAAGAGCTCCTGCGAGATCAAGGTGTCATTGCTAGGGTGGTGGACGAGCGGCTGCTGAGTTGCGTCGGCATGGCTGTGGGTGATGGTAGTGAGAATCACAAAACAATGCAGTACGAGGCCGAGTATGTAGGCCATGGAATATCTCTTTCACATACTCCACGCAAGTGGACTCTGCTGATTGCAGTGGAGCGACAGTGAGGTCAGAGGATGATGCATCTGGGCATGATCAGGTGTTTGACTAGGGTCTACAGCCGTTCCGACCCCCCGATGGGGCTGGGCGCCAAGTTAGAAAGATCAGCGGGCGACGTCATACCTCGTCTTAGGCCCTTTGCTTGCATTTGAAGGAGACCCCAGATAATGAGGTGACCCTGCTTAGCTGCACTTTTCACCAAGACACAAAACTCCGCACGCTACCCGTTGGCATCCGCATAAGACCTGGCGAAGACACGCCCGGCTGCCCGAGCATCGCTTGTTTCCCTTAGACCGCCTTACGTCTCTATCGCTATCAGATTTCACCACAACACATCATACATCACGCCTCACGCCTCACGCCCAATATGGCCACCGAGCAACCATCCACCGAGCCGTTGCGGCCATCCACGCCGCAAATGCAAATGACAGAGCCTTCAGCCCCTGAGACAGCACACACTGCAAACGCAAATCTTCACGTTCCCGGCGCCGACGGCTCGGCCGACCCTAATCACAGCACAACAGCGGTCAACACCAGCGCGAATCCCAGCAGACCCGTAACACCGAATGTACACAACCCTCTCAATGCACGCTTTCCGCACACCCAGGTCGCATACGATGATCCGGACTTCCGACGGCCGCCGCCGTTGAAGTACTCGCTGCGAACGCGCAAAAAGGCTATTTTCTGGTTCTGGACGCTGATCATCCTGGACTGCATCTTTATGCCGATTGGCCTGTATTTTGGCATGTGGTACGGTCTTACTCGAGACCAGCTCTCCGCCAATGCCACTTTCAGTATCAGTACTGCGCTGCTGGGAACCGTGTCTATTGTCGAATATTTCATTCGATTCCACCGTCTCTGGAAGAAGAACTCCACATGCAGGGTCATCGGTGCCAAGCGAGCATACGTGAGTATAATCTGAACTATTCAAAGTTCCACGGCTAACGATTTACAGCTTGATTGGTTCCACTGGAACCTATCATTCGCATGGTTCTTTATCATGATCGAACTGATTGCCGGCACATGTCCCCACGACCCACCAATCCGTGTCCTTGCCATGCCCGCATCGACCATGTTGTTTGCCATTGGCTTTCAGCTGCTGTTCCTGGACATCCTGCGACTCCGAGGTGTCCCTGCCCCTTGCCGCATCTCCTCGCTGCCCAAGGGTGCGCCTCTGCGTCCCGGTATCTATGCGTACATCGAGGACATCTGCGCCGTGGATGGCTCCGGTGGCACCGAGTTCCGCCAGCGCCTTAACCTGCGCTACCAAGCTAGCAAGGCGTTCCGCGAGATGCTGCACCGCCTGACGCTGTTCTGGGCTATCGGTGCTATTGTGTGTGCCGCTGCCACTACCGCTATCATCTTCACCATTCAGCGTGACGCTGCCTACGTCGTAAGTTTCCCAATCAATTTCAATCTCACAACATCCTTTGCTCATTCTCTCACTAGGTCGGCTGGATTCTCCCCTTCCTCTGGGCCGGTATCTGGGCCGCCATCACCATCCCCTGGGTCCAGCGTGACCTCGAAAAGGAGTACAACGAGTGGACCGAAGCCAAATGGAAGGCGTAAAAACACCTTGTCAAATCCACAAATTCTTGTATCAACTACCGTACCGTAAACTGTACAGCGTGACATCATGGCGACGGCGCAGGCGTTCTTGGGTGTTTTAGATTTCTGCAATGGGAAGACATGGGAAGATACCACAACTGAGCGGATTAGATTGGATTATAATGCATTGCTCTTCCATCAAAACTGTCCCGCGATATTAACCACCCAATATCGTTATCCATGACTTTTTCTTCATATTCGAGACATTGGAGGTGGCTCTGCCGTCCAGCTGTGGCTGCAACACCGCGCGTCCGCTGACGATCTCTGACATCACGGTAAAATACACCCCAGCAATATGTTCCCCATGTGCAGATCACCGTCATACAATACGACGTGAGAATGCCATGGTCGCGGCAGGGCAGTTTTCAAGATTACGAAGCCTGGAAAGGCGTGGCGCCAATGCTTGTGGTGGGATGCCTGTGAGCTTGGAGTGGTCGGATTGGTTGGGTCGTGTACCCTGTTGCAGCCTGATGTGGAGTAAGCCGAAAGAGCACTTTGTTTGTGCGAGCAGGTAGAGAGAAGTTGTGGTCTTGCATCTTGTGACGATCTCCTCATCTCCTCATCTCCTCATCTCTGTTGTCGGAAGCAATCAAGACGGACGAGAAGATGGAGACTCTAACTAACTTGCATCTGCGCCTGTTGTAGCATCGTTACCAGCACCCTTGGAAGAGTACAAGGTATCATGAGTATGTATCGAAGTAAGAGGCAGATACTTCAGAACATGAGCATGCTGTAAGGTATCTTGATTGATCAGTCTTCGCACCTGCTTTGCGCTGGAGGGCTCACCTGCCAAAGCCAATGCAGTCTAGGCGAGGATTACCCAACAAGGCTGACTTTCTACTCACAAAATGGCGCTTCTCTGCTGCTTTGACTGCTTGCTTTCTTTTCTTATCTCTTACCATGATGGTCAATTCTTCAATTAACCAACATCTCTACTGCGCCTCAGCAAGTCCCACGAGCAGGATGTATAAAGCTTATACTTCACTCATTAAGTTCTCATGGCTTTCAAAACGCCCGAAAAAACGAATCCGCTTATCAGCTCTACTCACTCTCTATTTCATCTAGTTGGGTTCCTTCCCGAGCATCAATTCTCTTGCCAAAGATGTCGAGGCGCAGTATTTGCCTGGTCTTTGGGGTTTTCAGCCTTGTGCTGACCGCTGGATTCGGAGCTAGCTTTCTACGACACATCGTGCATATTTAGCAATATCCACCCCGCGCCTGATGTCGCGAACACGAACATCGCCCGTAGACGAAGCTATTGGTCTCAAGATCTCTCTTTCTCGCAGGCGATCTCTATACCTGGAAACGATGGCTGAATCTACAGTCGAGCTTGCCGGTGACGGTATGCAACCAACAGGTCCGTTTCTACTTCTCAAGACCTTCAGAGCAGCTTTCTCACATCCCTTGGCTGTTACGAGCGATACGAATCTCAAAGACCATCCAAATGATGTTTAACTGCTCGACTTTGTATTCTATGGGTTCTTACAATCCAAACTAACGCCTAACAGCAATCTCAGACGTATACAAATACTCGCCCCTTACGAATCCAGAAGATATCCGACTCATGGAACTTCTTCCTGGGGATTATTCCGCACCCCTTGTCTGCCGTCTTTCCATCGTACCTTTGAGCGATGCACTGCAATACGAAGCTCTTTCGTACACTTGGGGCGACTTATCATATCGCCAAATTCTTTACCTAAAGCCTGAAGACTCAGATACAACCAACACCTCTACGACCTTGTTGAAAATCACCAGAAGTCTCCATGAAGCTCTGATGCAGCTTCGTGATCCGGCCAGATCTAGGACGATGTGGGTCGATGCAGTCTGTATCGACCAAGAGAACTTGACGGAGCGTGGCCATCAAGTCGGGATCATGAGGAGAATCTACCATCACGCCATACGCGTGCTGATATGGCTTGGTCCTGAGGATGACAAGACCTCTGCATTTGTACGAGTGATAGCCGAGCTGAAAGATCATGTTGCATCGCGAGGCCTGTCACTCGAAGCTCTTCGAGCGCTGAAAGACGCAGATTTATATGAAGAGAAACTCGCTGTTTATTCTGAACACCACAGATACAACCGAAAAGATTTGTTATCGTCTGCCTTCAGGTTCTACCGCCGTCCGTGGTTTAGACGCGTTTGGGTTGTACAGGAGGTCACAGCCGGCGGCTCGAAATGTCAAGTCCATATCGGGTCGCATAACATCTCATGGGACGATCTGGGCATGGCAACTTTGTGGTTCGAGGCTTGGAGAAGGGTTCTCTGCAAGGTCGCAGATCCATTTCGATATTCTGTCGACAGTTCTGGACTGAGAAATGTACTATTCATGTGGCAAGACAGGTCACTTACTAGCAAGACATCGCCGTCACTCTTGAACGCAACCCGTAGTTTCTTCGCCACCGACGTTCGAGATAAAGTCTACGCGTTATTCAGCTTCCCGGCATTTCAGGAGCTCCGACATAAATTCGATTTCCGGCCAGATTATACAATGTCAGCACGGCAGGTATACGAGCTGGTCACAGTATTGACGATGGAATGTTCGCAGACACTGGAGATATTGCACTATGTCGACTTTCGAGTCTCTGCTGAAGATGCACTGGCATGGCCCTCCTGGATACCGCGATGGGATATTATCCATGATTCGAGCCTCCCACTACTACTTTATCCACCCTATCGAGTACCTCACGGGACCCTCGCATTAATGCAGGACCACCGGGAAGGCATAATCGAGCTGGGTGGCGTGAGTATGGACTACATAAGCGATGTAGCGCGACCCCTTCATTGCGCATATAGAGCCCGCGAAGGGAGAATCTATGAGCTCGACTTTCTAGCTCAATTTTGGGAGGAAATCCTTCAACGTTCGCATAACGAGGTCTTGCGCGAACATTTCAACTCGAACGAAGATCGATTCATGGGTTTAGCTTTTGCTCTTACTGGCGGCCTCGACTCTGAGCGCAAATCTGCAGTGAAAAACCCCAAGAGTCACGTGGGTGATGCCATAGATTTTCTGCTTCACAGTTTCAATACAGCTTTGGATTGGATTCCCTCTGCTCCACTTAAGGACTGTCTCATCTCCCTGCAACCAAAATATCCTGGAGGCAATCGCATGCGTTTCCAAACTATCTTGGAAGAGATGAGCACGAAGCGACGCTTATTTTACACCAACAACGGATTTCTTGGACTTGGCCCAAAGAATATTCAACCGGGCGATGTCATAGTCATTCTATACGGGGGCTACACTCCTTTCATACTGAGACCTGAAGGCGACTATTTCCTGTTGTTGGGAGAGTGCTACGTAAACGACATGATGGATGAGAATGCTTTGGAGCTGTGCAGAGAAAACAACGACACGGGAGAATTAGAAGAGAGAGTCTTTAGGTTGAAGTGAAGGCGACATATCGTAGCGAATTTCCTCACGAGAAGCGATGGTATGTTGACAGAGGTGTAAGTGCTGGATTCAACCCTGACGAACAGACGTTAAGCTTTCAGCAATCCAATCATCTCTCTACGACCCGAGTGTGATTCTTAAAGTTTGAATGCGAAGTTGTGTAAGACGTACAAGTGCATACGGCAGTCAGCGCGCGCAAAGCCGCCAACTCTGTCATCTCCGATCCTACCATCATCCCTCACCACAGATTACCTCCTCCACCACCAATATGCACAGGAAAACGTCCCGCACCGTCGCGCGATAAACAATTTAAGACAAGATAAGCGTTTGGCCAAACATCGCTCTCTGGAGTCAGGGAACGACCCCACTAGGGCTGACTGCAGGTGGTCGCCTACTCTACCTGCCGTCCGGCATGCGTCCGGTTCCCCAACTTAGCCGATGGAGTAGTTCACCACCGCCATGCCATGTCAAACACCTACATCAATAATTGACCGAACGCATACATAACTGCTATCTCCGCACCGCGCGAACTAAGCCACTATGTTTAAGTACCTCTCGTCGGTCCCAGTTTCGCCGGCCATCTCACCCACAGACTTCACTTGACCACGCTGGAAAAGATCTCGCTGTTTGAAGTAACCCATCTTGGGAAAAGGAACCCACCTTACGACAAACTGAACTGCCTCACAAGCAACGAAACTCAGAAAACAAGAACCAATCTCGACATGCCTCCCACTTTCACCTCCAAACCCCTCAACATCACCATCCTCGGCGGCGGCATAGCAGGCCTTACCACCGCCCTCTCCCTCACTAAATTCACCCCTCCCAACACCCCACCCCCTCTCATCACCATCTACGAAATCCGTCCGGAACCCGCCACCATCGGGGGCGCCGTTAACCTCACACCCAACGCACTGCGCCTCCTCTCGCACCTCGGAGCCCTGCAAGAAATCCACTCCGCGGGGGCTGGCGCACCATGTCCCGCCGTCGAAGTTTTCGATCTGTACACTGGGAGCAAGATCGCAGAGAGCAGTTTCCGGGGGCCTGAGGGGAAAGGGCTGGGTGACCCGGCGTTCCAAGCATTAAGGATCACGCGGGGCGAGGCGCTGGAAGGCGTGCTCGCAGCCATCGCAAAGCATGCAAACATCACGTTAGTGTGCGGGAAGAAGACGACAAAAATCTCCGAAACAGACGAGGTCGTCACGCTGTCCTTCGCCGACGGGAGCAGCACACAGTGCGACATCCTGCTCGGCTGCGATGGGATCCACAGCGTCACTCGGCTCCTGCACGTCGAGCCCTCGCGCACAGCAACCTACTCCGGGATCTGCAATGCATTCGGGTTCGCACCGTTGCACCCGCACCAGCGCCCGCATTTCGAAGCGAGCGCTATGAACTTCGCGCGCGGGGGCATGTTGTTGACGAGCTACCACAACAAGGCACAAGACTCTGTGTACGTGGGCGCGCTGATGCAAGTTCCCCTCGAGGAGGACCTGAAGTCGCGAGATGGCTGGAGAGCGAGGGGCAAGGATGCGGAGAAGACGCGGCAGGATATGCTAACCAGGTACGCCGGCGCAAAGGAACTCGCCATCGCGGAATGGATAGCAGAGGCAAGGGACTTGTACCTCTGGCCTGTGTTCACGCTGTCCAAGCACGGGAAGTGGGCCACGCAGCGGACTATGTTGATCGGCGACGCGGCGCACGCGATGCCCCCGCAAGGGGAGAGTACGGGGATCGTTTTTGAAGACGGGGTGTTGTTTGCGAGGGTGTTGGCGCGGTGGATGGAGAAGAGTAGCAGCGGGGATGGTAATGTGGCGCCGGTGAAAGAGGCGTTCGATGCGTTTGAGAAGCTCAGACGGGCCAGGATCGAGACGGCGTGGGAGGAGAGCCAGAGCGTGGTGAAGACAGTACAGGAAGTTGGTTGGTTTGGGCATCGGTTGAAGATGAACATCGTGCCGTGGTATCTATGGTGGACGAGGGGGTACCGCGAGAAGCATTTCGTGGAGGATGTTACAGTCTGTGATATCGGGTACTGATTTTTATACTATCTTTAGGGAAGAGCTTTCAATACGGACATGGAAATCACAGACCCGCTACTTACTATCACGCTTCTCCGCCGCACTCTCAGCCATGTTCTTACCGCACCTTGCCAGCTCCGAGTAACTAGCCACTGGTGACTGGACCCGTTTGAAGGATTCAATCCACAAGGCTCAAGCACTCAATTGGACCAATCAATCGCGTAGTCTTTTTAGAAATCATTCATTTTAGAGATCAACGCCAATCAGCCATGAAGGCCTCCGATCAAAGCGCTGCTTTTCGAGTAGCTAGCATTCCACCAAGTGGCCACTCGGAGCTGGCAAGGTGCAGTATGATATTCACTTGCTGAACAGTCGAGCGGATCGACACAGGACCTTCCCAGCGCCCAGTCCACACCGCACACTGAGCCAGCATCGCCGAGCACAAACAGAGTCCTGAACATATTCCTCTCTGCCTCACTCGCCCCATCCGCTCTCGCACAAACCCCAGCCCGCCAACCCCTTACACGCGTCACTGTACTATAGCCAACGCAATGCTGGATAGTTATAGGTAGGTTAGCGAGGCTCCGCCTCGCGATCTCTCCCGCCATCCCGCCCCCTCGCTCGAGCTTCGCTCGAGCCCCCACCCACCGTCCCCGTTCTGAGTGGGGAGAAGAGTTGTGGTGAGGTATGGAGGGATCGGAGGTGACGGAGGTGACGGAGGTGGACGGCTTTGCGTGCTGACTACTTACTGCACGGGCTTGTACGTCTCAACGAACCATCATAATATCGCGAGAATCTACGAGAATAACACAGATTACGATATAGGGTACGAATTTCTCTTTGGAATTGCTCTTATACCATGTTGATTCTTTTAATGACCTTGGAGTGCTATGGCAGCGGATCGAGCTGAACCATCACTCACTACTCTACTCATCCAAATCAGACCATCTTCCCAGCAGCTCACCAGCCTTTGTGGAAATCGGCGCCTCATCAGCAGAAGCCTCAGCGAGACCTCTGCTTCGCGGACGCGAGGGGCCACCATCATCCTCACTCACAGCCCCACTGTTGGCACTACCAGCCTGCTCTTTCTCCTCCTTCTCCTCCTCTTCCTCCTCCGCTGCCTCCCAATCGTCCACAACCGGAGCCGGCTTCTCTTTCTTCTTCTTGCTGCTCAGGCTCAGGACAGCAAAGCCGCCCTTGTTGCCGAAGGTGGTGCCCTTCTGCACCTGACGAGACGGGATGCTCCTGGATGCTGCGACCTGGCTCCAGCCCGAACCCGGTCCGATGTCTGACTCCTTGCGGAGAACGTTGAGTGATGCGTCGGTGCGGGCAAGCTGTAGGGACCCAATCTTTTGCGCGGCAAGCGCCTGTGATAGCGGCGTCTTGACCGACTCGAGCATCGTCTGGATCTCCCGCTCCTGGATGTTCAGACGAGCTGCTAGTGGCGGCTTGAGCGCGACAGCCTCACTTGGAAGGAAGCTGATCTCGAACTCAAGAGGGAAATTGGTTTGGGGAAGAACGTTCTTGATGACCATGCTGACTTCTTCGATTGTCAGTGCAAAGCGCGGGTTCAGGATCAAGAGAGAGTTGTAGGGATCCCCGGTAGTGTTGCTTGGTTTCGGTCGGAGTGGAGCGGCTGCTGGAGGAGCAGCAGGCATGGGACGCTGGATCTGGCGTGTCCTTGCACACTCAGCCAGGGTTTTCATTGGAGCCATGACGAACTTCGGGGTCTTGAAGACCGCAACGTGACGATGTGGCTCCGGATCCATGCTCTCTGTATCGAAGCCAAAGTCCTCTGCAAGGTAATGGATAAACTTGCGCTGGTGCTTAGGCATGGGCTTGAATCTGAGTCGCCTCTCTTCCTCATCAGCAGCAAACAATCTCAGACGCTTCTCGTGTGTCGCTGCCCAGGTTGAGTGTTCCATGTAGAGATTCAGGGTGATATCCGAATAAGGAACGTGATCCGTCTCATGCTCTGGATCAACATTGAGTGCCAATGCAAGCTTTCGATTGCGCTCGAGACGCGCACATTCTTCATCGCATTTCAGTGTCTTCTTGGTGTTGCCATCACTCGACTTAGATGCGTTGCACTTTGTCTCTTGCTTGATCCTCTGGCACTCACAAGTGATGATGATCTTGTGTTGACAAGGCTTCTCTTCTTTGCAAGGCTGAGGGAAATGGCAAGGTGCCATGTCGGGATGACCACAGACACTCAACTCCTTACCGCAAGTCTGCTTGCAAGGGTCTTCGCATTCGCCACCACGGTGGCAGTGCTTCTGACACTTGTGAATGCCGCACTTCAGGGTGCGACCGCAGACTTCACCACAGCGGACTTCGCTGAGCCAGCAGGGCTGATTCTTAATGACATTCTTGCCACACATACAAGACTTTGTCGTCAAGTAGGGGCACTTTGGACAGTCCTCTTCATCGCCGTGACAGTTGTGACCGACCTGTGGATGTCCACAGCTCTTGGGACGTTCGCATGGGAATCGGCATGGAGGTGGCCGGGTACCACAAGGGAGAGGAGGTTGCAATACAGTTCGCCCGCAATTGCAGCTGATCTCATCAAAAATTGCGTCACGGCAAGTACCACAAGGACCTTTATGACAGAGCTCCTGGCAGCGGTGCTCAGGGTTGCCGCATTTCAGCTGGCGACCGCAAGGACGGGTGCATATATGCTCTGCCTCAAAGTTGTCGCCTGTTCTCTGAGCTGCCGAGTCCAACGGACGTGGCTTCCTTCGGTTTGCCTGTCGCTCGGCAGCTTTGCGCTCTCCGGCGCAGCAGTGCTCTCCACACTCGTGGCGCCCGCAGTTGAGCGAGACACGGCAGATGCGCATACACTGTGGCGCTTCTTCAGTTCCTTGGTGGCAGATCGTGGAGAAGGTGTTGCGTCCACATCTGCAAGTGATTGCGACTGTCTCCATACAAGGCCTGCACTCCCCTTGGTGGCACAGCTGCTTGCACTTGTGACCGCAGTTTAGAGTGCTGTTGCAAGGCTTCGCACAATTAGGTACTGGGTCCTCACATGTCTGTCGACGGGCACTCGAGATCTCTGAGAGACGTGTCTTGCCGCAAGGGCAATGAATGACAACATCGGGAGATCGTGGACAGTGGGCGGCATCTGCGTTCTGTCGATGGCAAGCTTGCTCACAAGCGTGCTTGCCGCAGTCAAATGAACGACTGCATGTGTTCGGACATTTGAAAGACCCGGTCCACTCTTCAACGGTGGTAGATTCGTCCGCCGCAATGTGACGCTGCCGACTGTGTTTCGTCTCCTCACGATCAGAGCACAGAATATCTTTCTGGATCTGTCCGCAATAGCAGCGTGCGGGCACACGAACGTCGCAAGCTCCACAGGGTCCTTCGTGGCAAGGTCGAGGGCAGCGGTGCTCTCCGCAAGCCATCAGCTCTCCACAAACCTCTCCGCAGCTCCAGCCATGCTCGTAATCTGTATCCACGCAGCGCCGGGTGACGGACTTGCTGCCACAGAAGCAGTGCTGAGTAGGGCCCATCAAAGAGCACGGCGGGCAGGGGCCAGCGTGACAAGTCATGCCACATGGGTGTGGACATTTCTTTGGAAGAACTCGTGGTCGAGAGCAGGTCTGTCCACAAGAGAATGGCGGCAGACCTGTCACCGGCTTCGGATCTAGTTCCTTTTCACACCAGCACGAGAAGTTCTTTGGGAGAACATCTTTTGGCAAGTTACATCCAGGGCAGCGCCACTGCCTCGGTGGTCGTGCTTGACCATCCTGAGCCTGCTGACGAGCAGCGGCAGATCCTTCATTGGTAGACCATTTCTTTATGCAGCCCAGGTGGAAGACGGTCCAACATGTCCGGCACGACCATACGCCCTTGGAGCGTCGCTTGATGTCTTCTGTACAGATGGCGCATTCGTAGTGACCGTTGTCTATGTCTTCGTGTGTTCGCGTGGCGATGTCTGGTGCAGTCGACTTGGGCAGCTGCGGTTGCTTCTCTTTCGGTGCTCGTGGTTTGCGACCGACCAGAGGTCTCCCTGGTTCAAACTCGGGCGCATCTGCTTGCAGGCTGGCAGATGCTGCTGCCTCGGCATCGTCCTCCACAGTCAACTGCCCTCCAAACTGGCGACCTCCTGCAGCAGTACGCTGTGGGAATCTCTGCGCTCCGCCTCTCCCAGGACCCCCTCTGCCTCGATGTCCTCCTCTTGCTGGTGTGGGCGCCGACTCAGAACTGGAGGCTTCGCCAGGCATAGCCTGCAGAACTTGCGATGGCACCAAAGAGTGGCCACCTCGGCCCCTCCCTCGCCCTCGTCCATTCCGTCCCCCTCTCTGTGACTGCGGCTCCCCGCCACTGGACTGTCCCTCGTTCTGCGCCTCAGGCGCTGCATTCTGTGCACGGTTGCGATTGCGGTTTCGTGGTTTCCTGGCTCGTGGCGCTCCATCTGTCCGTTCCGCAGCGTTTGCTGGTACTTGGGTGGTTGCAGTGGCCGACATGCTGGGCAACAGTTCAATTGCTACCTCTAAGGTCGAGAGCGGTATGGTAGTGGTGGTGGCACCAACCACAAGCTGTGCAAAGCAAAAAGAAAGAACAGGCTCTAGTAAATGTACGGCCTGGTAAACGTGAAAAGGAAACGATGTGTGGTGAAAGCTTTGTTGTGAAAGAGCTGCAGTCACAGTGGCGTGCAGGTATATGAGAAGGCCTAGCGCGGATTCCAGAAAGTGCACCGGCTGACTGATGAGTCGAAATCTATCACAGCACAGGCAGCCAGGCGCACACAGGCACAAGGGTCCAGGCAATAGCGGGCCCGGGGCTGGATGGGTGGCGCAAGGCAAAGGCAAAGGCGAGTGCAAGGCGCGCTTTGTGACTGTTCGGTTCGCCGTGTTTGCTGCGGCGGCAACAGAAATTCTGGAGGCGCGTCATCGGTCGGGCTTGCGCGAGCTTAACCAAGCCTAGCCTATCGTAGGCGCACGGGCTTGTATCATCAGCAGCAGAGCAGCCAAGAGCTTCGTCTCATCGACCGACGACAACATCGACGAAAAGATACGACAACATGGCCAAGACACTGATTGGCGCTCTCGCGCTGGCGTCGCAGGCGCTCGCCTTCAGCAACACCTCGCCCTTCTTCCTGTTCTCCACCGCCGAGTACGCTCCGCCGCAGCCCGTCCTTTTGTCGTCAGGTTGAGCTAACCAACATCCACAGCTTGTTGCTGGAGTCGTCCGGCGCAGCCATCGCCCAGTCTTCCAGCGTCACCGCCGATGTGCTGGAAGCCCTGAAGGAATGCCCCACCAAGAACTACGTTGTGGTTGAGCAGGAGGGCGTCTCCGCCGCCGACTACGCAGACGGCCGCTCGACGCCACGTCTGGCCCACTACATGGCCGGCCAGCAGCACGAAGTCAAGTCGACCGTCTCCGTGCCTGATGTCGTTGGAAAGGTGGATGTCGCAGAAATCACAAAGTACCTCGAGGCCAAGTGTGGCACCGTCAAGAGCGTGCAGCTCGACACACCCCCGACGGCCCAGGCTCTCAGGTCGCTGTATATGGGCCAGCAAGGTACGCCTGGCGCAGCACACACTCATTGACGTACCAGCTCACACCCGCAGATCAATTCCTGGACGACAGCATGGAGAGGTTCGTTGAGGCCCAGGACTACACCGTCGTCTACATCACAACGCCTCCCACCGAGGCGCAAGCCAAGGCCAGGCTCGAGGCCCAGCAGCAGTACCAGTACGAGTCGGAGGCCCCGTTCGGCAACAACATGCAGATGGAGCTGAAGCGCGACACCACCGCACACTACAAGCGCGCCAACTCGACCAGCAACGAGGGCGGCCTGTTCGAGAGGTACCAATACTTCACACCGGGTCTCTTCATGGGCTTCGCTGCCGTCATCCCGCTGTTCCTGATTCTGCTTGTCGGCATCCGGGCTCTGACAAGCTTGGAGGTGTCGTACTTTGCCTTCAGCAAGGAGATGGGACCCAACGCGCAGAAGAAGCAGCAGTAGATGAGGGGAGAAGAAAGACAGTTTTGAAGGGAGAGCGGCGAGCGATGTAAATCTTGTATCTTTGTAAGAGCATGGGCATCAGGCGTTTTTTTATGTGGTTTTACCAACGAACGGACAGCAGCGAATTGAGCCTCGTCAAATGGAATATATACACAATCTACACGTCAATCACCTGACCCAAGTGAACTGGAGTACATCACTAGCAGCCACACACCTACACCCGATCAACCTCCCCCATCTAATCAAACCTCCCAACTTCCCGATCAAAATGCGTAAAACAAAACTGCCCGCCCACAAAACACGTCGCCAACCACTTCCACCACGCCGCACTCCCCGCCTGCACCCCATGCCTCTGCAGTCTCTGCGTGAACATAACAGTTTCAATTGCGTGCGCCCCAAACAGGAAATAGAAGAGTCCGCTCTGCACCCAGCCCGCGTATTTCAGTCCGGAAGCAGAGAGGTGCTTGAGACCGTAGTCGTAAATGGGCGAACCCGGAGAGATGAAGGAGCGGGAGGTGCTGAGGGCCATGATGACGCCGCAGATAATGATGGGGCGGAGGTAAGGCGGTTTCGGGGCAATGTAGGCGTTGCGGAGGTTTTTGGGTGGTGTGCGGGATGGCTTCGACATGGTTGCTTGCTTTGCTTTGCTTTGCTTTACTTTGCTGTTGAGGATTTGTTTGCGTGAGGTTGTAAGTCGCGGGTTCGCGAGAGTGTGGAGGAGGGGGGTCCTGGGATGGCGCGTGGGGAAGAGGAGGGATTGGGGAGATGGTGCCTGCAGATGCTTGGTGATGCTGGAGATGTCGCGGTTTGTACTGACGTACTTATTAGTGATTAATGAAGTGGATCAATCTAGCTATGTCCACATCGGCCGAGGCACGGAGCGCGTGGGCTAAGTAGGTAAGTGCTGTACCTACCGCACCAGCACCGCGACTCTTCTCCTCCCGCTCGGCAGTGTTTGTGTTCCCAGATCCGCCCGGTCCTACGCGGGATTCATCTCGCAATGGATAAGTCGTCCTGTTGGAGGGCGGGTCTACGTGCGCAGTAAATCCTCACCATCATGCGTGAAGATACCCATTAGATTGAGAGTGGTTCGCAAGCTAAACCGTCTTTATCGCAATGGTAATGCTTGCCTTCACATTAATATGCGTACTTGGATATGTACACCGCTGTGCATCCCCATAGACTTCTCACATGCTCCCCTTTCTGTCGCATCTGGTAACCTCGGTCCAGCCGTGTCCTCTTCCTTGCCCTCAACACCCCGCTCTTACATAGACACAGGTGTTGCTTCGTCTCCCCCAGCAAGTCAGTCCATATATCCGACTTACCCCATACGGCAAGTATCCGCATCCCAGCACGCGACAACCGTCGATTGCTGGAACCCATGCGAACCACCCTATCGCAGCGAAGTGGATGAGCAAACGCCTGCAGGGTCGTACTTACAACCTAGTCCTCTCCAGCAACACCCTAACAGCAACCAAGCCTCTCAAGCCACGGTCAGAATCCATTGCCATCTCTACATAACACAATAAATATAGTTAGCACACCAACAAAAGAACGTCACCTCGAGCACCCAGCACCCACCCATCCTTCTTCGATCGTAGCTATACACCAAACGCCGCTGTCCGTTCGGGGGCTTCTGCAACCCAGCAACTGTGAGACCCACACTTGCACCTGCCATCCCACGCTCTCTCCCCTAGTCTACCCACCTCGCACGTCCCCGTTCTCCCTTCTCCCTTCTGCCGCCCCCGCCTCGTCTCCCTCTATCCATCCACGAGACACAAAGAGTCACCCACATCCACATCCTCCTTACTCCCGCCCGCTCAGGAGTCTCGGAAACCCGCCTGCCATCTCTCGAAAACCGCCCGCCATCCCACCCCTCCACCTCCCTCACCCACCATCCCCTACGTGTTTTCTGGGCGGGCGGGCAGTTTTGCTTTACGCATTCTGATCGGGGGGTTGGGCGGTTTGACTGAGGCTTTAACCATAATCCTCACTCAATTATGGTTATGTTTTACAGGTGGTGGAGAGCGGGGGTCAAGGGGAGCTGGAATGGCCTGGGTGAGAGGTAAAAAGAGTAGACGGGGTCGTAGACGGGGTTGTAGACAGTCAGGTACGCATAGTGAGAGTCGGAGCATCTCAATGATCTTCACAAGACCTTGGTACATATCAAAATAAGGATATCGACTGTTTTTTTGCTCCAATTTCTGCTGCTTGCTAACAACACCCACTAGGTATGCGCCATCCCCATCGATGAGGTGAATGTATGTATGTATGCCTTTGACGCCCCCCCGATTGACCAGTCTAGGTAAGGTAAAGTAGATGCTCAACCATCTCTCGCCGCCATGCAGATGCGCCCATCCATCCCCGATCATTCTCGGGCCCTGGCCTCCTCATTCACAATGCCACATAGGCTAACACCATCCACCACAAGACCCAATCCACCATACTCCCGACCAATCACCTTCCCACCCACAACCCGAACCCTTAAACGCCGTTGATATGAGAGAGAGAAAAAAAACAATGCAAAACTAAAAAAGGTACGGAACCTGGTATCTATGCTTCGGAGAGTCTCGCTGCGTAAGCGCCGCAGAACACCATTGATGAAACCCAAACAACAGTTGGAAAAACACAGGAGTAGCCACAAAAAAAATAACAACGAAGAGGAATAGAGACAGGACAAGAGCGTGTGCCCTCTCCTCCCCTATTCGACATGAAAACTTCCGAAGCGCCTGCGAAATGCCGAAGAACGTCGAACCCGCTGATGATGATGATGATGATGATGATGATGATGATGAAGATGAAGTTTATGATGCTGTGTCGGTCTGATGCAGTTTTATCCGAACCGGGGGTTCGATCACAAAGACGAGATTTATCGAGCAGTGCCCTGCGACGAGGGCGAGCTGCGGCTGGGCAAGTAGGGCGAAGGCGCGCTGGTAATCGAGTTGCGCTTGTGCGTCTTCTGCAACTCTAGTTTCTTCTTCAGAGCGCGGTGGCGGCCGCGCATTTGTTCGAGAACTGTAGTTTCTGCATGTCAGTACAGCTTCTCACGGGTTTCTATGGGGGGGATGACTGGACTTACGCTTTTGAATAGACTGACGGTCTTCGGACTCCAGTCCGTTGATCTCTTCCCCTTCAGACTTGCCCCGAGGCGATTCATCCTCGTCCTCCAGGATCGCCTGGAGCATGAGGATCGCGGTCCAGTAGTTCAAGTCGCAGCCGGGCAGATCTGCGCTGACGAGCTCGTTCACAGCTGCCGTCCGGCTCATTTCGAGGGCCCGGTCGTACATCAGCTTCTCGGCAGTGATGCCAGTCGTCAGCAGAATGTTCTCGGCAGAACCGACAGTCGTCGCAGAGGCGGCTGAAAAGTTCTGTGGGTGGCTGGGATGATCTTCCGGTAGCTGCTGCTGTGCCTGCTTGAGCTTACGGGCCACAATCTCCGACTTGATGCAGCATTCGTTGAATCTGTCGCGGGTCCAGGACACCACACGGTTCAGACGATCTGAGTTTGCGGCTGCGCGGCTCAGTGCTTCCGGGGACGAGCTGCCACGGCGTTGTCGGTTCCAGTAGCTCCCGGCGACATCCATGGCCTTGTTGAGGAGAGCAAGCGACTTGACATACAAGACGAGAGCTTCCTCAGAAATGACCAAGATTGTCTCAGGCGTCAAATCTTCGTCTTCGTCGTCGTCCTCGATGACATCGCTACTGGGCTTCCTGGCAACTCCAGTGGGGCCAATGCCTAGTCCTTGATCGCTCGGTGCAACGGGCACTAGCTGCTTGTACTTGACCTCCGCGAAACCGTAGATAACATGACTCAGTTGGGCAAGCTCTTCAATGTGCTTGACGGAGCTGGAGTCTTCATCTTTCGGCGTCGTCTTGCCGCTATCGCCAACAAGCAAAAGGCTGCTCTGAGCGGTAGGGTACACAGGGAACGCAGCGTAGCCCTGAGGCGGCGAGACGCCCTTCATCGCTGGTGGCGAAAGGCCCAGACCCCGAATGTTTACCATGTTCATCGCCTTCGACAGAGCGGAAGTAGCGCTTTCGAAGCTTGGACGATACGGCCGACGTCGCTCGTAAGAGCCTGGGCGCTGGATGACAACTGGCGTCTTCTGCTGAATTGAAATCGCCCGCGATGGGACAGTCGCACCGGTCGTAGAGGTTGGAGAACCCTGAGTTGTAGCCCTTCGTCGCAACGCGCCGTCTCTTGAGACCATACGATCTCTCTGAGTCTGTGGGCTTGCAGCAATCTCATCAGCCAAGGCATCAATCTCTACACGACGTTTCTCCACAAAGACGAATCCTTCGTCGAGAGCTGTATCTTGCGCAGCTCGCTCGGCTGCGTCCCTTAAAGCACCAGCCTCTGTCTTCTGCGGCAGGCGCTCACGCTCAAGATGCTGCTTCAATCCTGAGGACACGGGCGGTGGGTCGTCTTTTGAGAAGCGGCGGCGATGCCCAATGGCCATTGAAGGATCCTGTACCATCGGAGGGCGTGTAGGTGCTGTCACCGCATTTGGAAGGGTCGGACGTCGTTGCACAGGAGCGGAGGACGAATACTCCTCAATAGGCGGCACGGGTGTGTTGCTGATGCGTCGAGTTGAGGCGACTCGGGGCGGCGTGCCTGAGAGGTTGCTCGGGCTTGGACGTGAGCCTGGTCGAAGGGGTGGTGTTCCTGCGAAGCCAGTCCTATCCCTTGGCGACCGCGAATATGGGCTCTCCGAAGCACGACGCTCTATATCGACAGGAGCCTTCTGCGTCCGTCTTAGCTGCTCAATTGGGGGCTCCGGTTCGGAAGCTTGCATGCTCAGCGGAAGATCTTCGTCGACTAAGCCAGGGATTTCGTCGCGGATCACAGGGTCCGAGAAGAAGCTTTCGTAGGACATGCGTTCTGTAGGCTTGCGCTTCAATAACGCCCGGATCAGGTTCTTCATTGCACGGCTTGCAACTAGCCCTTCGGGAAATCTGATCTGATCCTTGCGCTCCTCGATCTTGCGCAGGAGCTCAACGTGGTTGTTTGCGCGGAAGGGAGGGCGCGCAGATACCATCTCGAACAAGACAGTCCCAACAGACCACAGATCAGCCTTTGCATCGTATTTCTCATAACGCAGGATCTCAGGTGCCATGTACAAAGGGGAGCCGCAGAGGGTTTCAGCCAGCGATGTTGTTGGCAGAATCCTAGCAAAACCGAAATCGGCGATCTTAAGCATAGGAAGCGTCTCGATTCCGAGGGCTGGTATTAACGAGTTCGCATCTGCAGCCAGTGGCATACGCTCGAGAGTGCCGCTTTGCGAGTAATATAGGGAGGATGGATTCAGCAGGAGGTTCTGTGGCTTCAAGTCGCGATGGATGTAGTTCTTAGATCTCAGAAATTCCAAGGCGCTAGCCATCTGTTTCGCGAAATGCCTCACGACGACTTCGTTCAAGCCTCCGACTGGCGGATTCGGATACTTCTCGATCATGCGCTGTGTCTGAGGGTGGTTCGTAAGGTCGGCGCGCTTCTTGATGAAAGCCGAGAGATCGCCAAGCTCACAGAACTCCATGATGATGTGCATACGAGATGGCGTTTCGTGGCAGTCGATGAGCGACACAATATGCGGATGGTGAAGACTTCGGAGGATCGAGATTTCAGACACAAGGTTGTCCTTCAGCTTCTTGTTGAGCTTGTTCATGTTGACGGACTTGATGGCCACAGACGCCCTCTTCTCCTGTTCGAGCAAAGAGTTAGCAGGTGCTCATAGTATGATACACTCCAGTGCAACCAGCGATAACCTCAGTAGAGAGATAGTAGAGAGATGGTGGTGACGTACAATGTGTATTCCTCGGTAGACCTCAGCGAAGCTGCCCTTTCCGATGTGCTCCAGGCGCTTGAACTTTCCAATAACCTGGTCTGCAGACCCCGACGATGCAGGCGACGCTGCCGACCGGCGAGGGGCGTAGGCATTCGATGCAGGTGCAGCCATGATGGCGGTGTTGGGTGGCCGGCGAAGGCCCAGCTCCCGCGTGGACTTGTTCGAGATGGGCGGCTACCAGCGCAGATGTGGGTACAGAGTAGCTGTCAGGGCGTTACACATGGACTGGCGACGGCGGCAGCGAGGAGCGAGCAGTGGCGGGCGCGATGCGGTGCGGTGCGGTGCTGTGCTGGGGTGTTGCCCTGAGTCTAGGCGGCGAGTCGGAGGTGAGCACCCAGATGTGCAGCGCGGAGGTCCAAGTATTTATCGGACGTGTGCAGGCTGCGCGGCGATGCGTCAGGGATGTCGGCGTGTCTTCGAGCTGCCTGGGCTGTAGGCGGCCGCGAGCAAGTGGTTGGGACCCTGTCCGGTGAACGGTGCGGAGGTGCAGGCGGGCGAACCAGCGGCGAGTCTTGAGTCGAACCACAGAACGGCGGGAGGTAGGAAACGGCTTGACGGAGCAAAGTATAAATTACACAGGTTGGCTGGTCACTGACAGCAGGAGAGAAGGTTAAACGCAGAGGGCAGCGCTCAAGATGAAGGTGTGATGCAGGCTATGGCGGCTCCTAGTCATTCACGCGCTAGTGCCTTGATAAGACTGATATGAGGGCTGCTTCGGACGCGTGTAGGTACATGCACTTGAGCTCTGTCAAACGCGGCGAACTCGGCACAGGCCTGACCCTCCAACGCCCCGCAGTACGTCCCCTGGGCGAGTCTGGCGGTAGGATGCGGTCTCGTGGCGCTGTGCTCCAGTGATCATGTGCCCACTGCGATGACGCCAAAGCTCGCAACCCGCCGTAATATCGCGCCTTGTGCCACGCCAGAAGTGTTGTTTATGACAGTTCCCCTATGCCCTCTGCAGTACGCAATATGGAATATGCGACTGTGATTCTCTGGGCGCCGCACCACTGCCAAATCCCAGGCGCGCACCCCAAGCTGTCTGCTGCGAGGCGCGTCGCGCTGCCTAGCCAATCAGCGTGCTCGTGAGATCAACGCTGCCCCCCAAATGCTTATCGTGGGGAAGGCTATCAATACTACAGGCCAGCCCACAACCCCTCAACAGCCTGCATGTCGTCTATCATGCAGAGAGGGATCCTGCGCATTACTCCATATCGCCCCGGCCCCCTTTCCCGCTACAAGTCGCGGTATGAGCCGGTTCCATGGGCGCGATCCGCACGAGGCTCCTGCCCATACTGCATGACATAATCAATCCGATCGGCATGTGAACGGCATCGAACAGTCATGGCGTGTTTCATTCAGCCGCATGCTAAGCTAAAGTGACAGCAGCGACATGACCTTGGTACGACGGCAGTGCTGTCGTCGCTGATGCTCTCTCAGAAACATCTCTGGTCACGCAGGTACGGCGTGGGAGCCGCTGAGAGCCGTCGACGTCATCGCTAGCCACTGGACCCTGCATTCAGGCTGTCGGTGAGACTGGCTTCCCACGTGCGGCGCCCGTATGCACGTCAGATATGACTTGAGAGCCGCCGGATGCTCTATTACGATCTTCGATTCTATTTAAATGACCCCAGACTCACGAAGAAGATCGCAGATTGCATGCGAAGAGTTGGAGACGTGCCTCGTTTGCTGCCACTTTACAAACGCTTTGGTGGTATGTGTGTAGCTCTCAGCATCGTAGATGGAGTTAGTGACCGGATAATGTGAATGGAAAGTACCATCATTGCTATAAACAAGTCTTCGATTGCATGGAATAATGTCACCCGGGTATCCTATCCAAGCAAACACCAAATACGCCCTTGGCCAAGTAGCCACTCACAAGCCAGTAGCGATTCTCATCTGTTCCTCTCCTCTCGCAATCCCCTCTTTCCCAGTTCTTCTTGGTTTCCCGAACAGACACTGCCAAAGGTCGTCGTTCTGCACTGCCTCACCTCCACCGCCCTTGCTCAGTAGCTGACTAAGTGGTGCCGCCTCCATCTCTGCCGAGTTTGCTTTGTCCAAGCTCTTCTCCTGGGCGGCCACGGGCGTGGCGGCGCCAGATGTACTTGCTGACGTTGAGCCTTCAACACCTTCAGAAACACTCTTCATGTGTTCCAGGCGGCGTGCAACCGATATGTCGTAGATGGCTTCTTCGACGGTATTGCCTATCAGGTACATGAAGACTGTTGTTGGGCGCTGTTGCCCGATGCGATGAACTCTTGCAATAGCCTGCAGTTCAATCGCGGGATTGATGAGCGGCTCACACAGAAACACGTATGT
Source organism: Curvularia kusanoi (assembly GCA_011058905.1). Taxonomy (NCBI): domain Eukaryota; kingdom Fungi; phylum Ascomycota; class Dothideomycetes; order Pleosporales; family Pleosporaceae; genus Curvularia; species Curvularia kusanoi. The sequence continues at coordinate 65,292 of SWKU01000055.1, read as the reverse complement.
GGCGTTGACTAGGTTTAGCCCTGAGGAGTCCGATTTGGCGTCGAGCAGGAACGCTTCGATGTAAGGATCCTTCTTGAATTTCTCGATGCCGTCTTTCTCTCTTATGTTCGAGCTGCCAATCTTCCAGGCACGGAAAGCAGTCTCTAGCACGTCCAAAAAGTCGCGATATTGCGAGAAGACCACTGATTTTGCACCTGGATCGTTGGCTCGGATCCAGAGAAGGTGCTTGGCAATCATGTCGATTTTAGAGCCATACGATCCAGGGAGGTCAATCATTTTGATCTCCTTCAAGGTCGTGTCGGAGAGGTCTGAGTAGATAGACTTATCTGATGTCTTCAGTGGTATTGGGGCGGGGCTTTGCGAACGTTGAGAGCTGGGCTCGGTAGGCATTTCGCTGGGCTTAAGACTGATATCTTTGAAGTCAGAGCTCTTCAGCTTTTGCTTGCATAGAGGACAGGTTCGGTGTGCATGCCACCATTGATTGATGCACTCTTTGCAGTACTAGATCAATCGTTAGCGCTGATAGACACAGTGAGGAGAGATGCTCACCTTGTGGCCACATGTTGTGAGAACACCAATCTCAATGGTTTCCTGGCAGATGATACAGTCTGCGCCCTCACTCTTTTGATCCTCCGCACGCAGGTTTGTCAAATAAGCATGTTTTGCTTTGAGAGCGTTTGCGCCTTCTTGACATTTCTTGCGCCGGTAATCGAATACCTGGAAAGCAGCCTGATCGAACTTGTCATCGAGCTCTTCTTTGTATGTCTCGACTGTGTCTGAGATATGCTGAAACTGCCGGTAGTACTCTAGACGCTGGTTCATGGTTCCCCGAAATAGCTCCTGCTCTTTCTCCATTTCAAGTAAGGCCTTGCTCTGTTGAGACATGATGGTCTGAACTCTAGTCAAGTGCTTCTGCAGTACACTCGATTCGACAGCAGCGCGATTATCGTCATTTTCCGCCCTCCATTGTAGTGGAGTGATTCTTGAGCGAAGTTCAGCTACCACCCCTTTTAACGAGCCGCCATGCAGAGTTGACATCAGTTCTCGGCGTTGTTTGGCAAATTCGAGAAGGAGCTCGGGTGCGTGCCCCTTATCTGCGTCTTCGTCCTTGTCCAGCGCTCTCTTTTCAGCTGTCCTCAGTTCCTCTTCGATGAGAGTATCTCGAAGACCATGGACCGCGAGATTTCTATCTGCGACAAGCGTGCGGAGGGCCATGATTGACACGTATAGTTCGTCTTGTGCCTTGAGGGAGTTCTCATACTCATCTCCGGTAGTCTCTAGGTCATCATCGTCGTCAGTCAAGCGCATCAGAAGGATCTCGACAATTTTCATCCGCCATATCTGAATTTTCGCTGCTTGCGCATTCAGGAAATCGCTGATTTCATCAATCGTGTCCAACACCCGACGACTCTCGATGCCACCAAGATCAGGAAGCTCGTCGACACTAGGTAGCGGTCTGTATGGCTTTCCACTCTCCACTTTCCTCATCTGGCGTTGAGTTGTGATCTTAACGTCACGAAGTAGCTCGCGTCGAATCGTCTTGGCTTTCTCATACCACTCAGTTTCCAGTTGTTCTTCTCGCAAAGCTTGCTCTGTTTCGGCTTGCTGAGAATCAAGGAAATCCTTGATCTGGTGATGTGCAGTGGCGATGAAGAACTTGCACATGTGTTCGAGTTCTAGAAAAGACCGCAGAGATCGGCGGAGCGCGGTGATACTGCCCATATTTTCTCTCTCCACACCTTCTTCAGCCTCAGACTCCTGGTCATGCTCGGCAGTAGTTGCTGATAAGCCAAGCTTCTTTTGCTCTTGCTCCAAGTCTTCCCGACACATACTGACATAGGTGTTGGTCTCGTCTAGGGCTTGTGTATAGAAGGGCAGTGCAGTCTCTGCGCGATTGGGGACATCGCCGGCATAAGCCATGACGTGGCCCATTTTGATGCGGTTCAGGATCATCTCGCGAGCGTCAGACTTCCATCTGGTGCTGTTCTGGTCAATCATGATTTCCAGCACTTCGTGGACGGTACGTAAAGGTCCATTCCTGGCGCCCAGAGCTCGCTTGTTCTTGCGACCCACATGTGCATGCAAGCAAGTCTGTCTCAGACGGACCAGCCACTCACGCATCCGCTCAAGTGTCTCTGGACTGGAAGGGTCGCTGTCTGCATCTAAGGGCTCTCCCTCTGGCCCGAGCCAACACTCGTCACACATTTGCCGCACAAGGTCAGCATAGTTTTGTTCTTCGATCGCAGTAAACGGGATCGTGATAATGGCGCGCTTCTGAGGGGGGAGTCGTAGGTCATTCCGAACTTTGTCCTTGGTATGCCGCAACGTGATCTGATTGAAGATGGCATGGAATGAGGCTTTGTCCAAACGGCCCCATATGACTTTATTTTGGGCAAAGGTGTCGCACCTCAAGAATGTTAGAAGTCCGCGCAAATCTTGCACATCCTTTCGCAACGGAGTTCCGGACACAGCCCAAGCATTGCATCGAGGTATGACGCGCGCGACTTTGGCAGCATTGCTGACACCACTTTCCACCATCTGTGCTTCATCGAGACATACTCTCCACCAGGAAATTTCCACAAGAGGACTTTTACGACGTTCGTGCCTCCGCTCGTGTCGGGAAGAACGATCCGGGGGAGGTGTGGCATGATGGATCTCTTTCGAGAGTACGCCATACGTCGTCAGAACAACATCGTAGCGCATTATTTCGTCTACTGTTGCTGCTGCATGCTCCCTTTTCGATGCGGTGGGCGGTGGAAGGCCTTTGTAATGGAGGACTTTAAGCTCTGGCGCATGTGTGTGTAGTTCTCCCCTCCACTGCTCGAGAATACTGGGAGGCGTAATGATGAGCGTAGCGCCTGACTCGCACACTTGCGCCCCAGTGTTTGGATCGAACACCTTTCCAGATCGACTCTCGCGTTGATGGTGCGATATCAAAGCAATAAGCTCGACAGTCTTACCAAGGCCCATCTCCTCTGCCAAAATGCCTCCTTTCAAGGACTGTAATGCATCGCCCTTCGCAGCGTCTAGATTGGAAACGATCATACCCCGGAGCCCACTGATGTAGCACATAGTCCCATCATGGTCTTGTGCCTGAGTGAATGATGCTGGGGTGCCATCCTGAGAAATTGCCTCGAGTTTTCCGTTTACTGAATATGCCACGCCTTCACGCCGCAACAGCCAGTCAACAGCTCTCTGCTGAAAAGGATACAGGGTTGTGTCCACCAACTTGTGCTGTATTTGAGGAGACACTTGTAAATCAATAGGCGGCACATAGACAGCATCGTAGAAGTCTGAGGGTGCCCAAGGAACGTCAGAGCGTATAGTTGTATTCGGAAAATACTTCGAGAGCAGACGAAGATCCTCCTTCATCAGATGGGCAGTCACGGAAGGATCCTCTACCACAGAGATGCCCAGAAGCCATCGAAGCTCTATATCCAATTTGTATGTGTGCGGTTTGTTGGGTGATGGCGCAAGTTTGCATCGTGAAAAGGCAGCTCGATGCTTCGTTCGAGCTTTCCGATCATGGCGCCGATGCGCTAGCGACGTCGCGACTTTGATGTGTGGTTCGATGGCCTGGAGAGCGGCGGCATCGATGGTGGCGAGGACATCGACATCCGTGTCTGTATGCGCATCGAACAGAACCAATCTAGCTTGGCCGGCGCCAACCTCGACAAATTTCTCCAGGCAAATAATGACATGCTTCTCAGTCTGTGTTACGAGAGGTGCTGGTTGTGCTGAGGACAGTATAGGGGTAAAATTCTGGGACAGTCAGCATGGCATCTAGGCTGCGATGTTTGAGGTCTGTCGTTACTAGAAGGATGGACACCCTTGCGAGCACTACACTTCGGTCTTCTGGAAGATATGCTGGCTGCCCAGTAGAAAGATCTTTGGTATCGATCTTGCGTCGCTTTCGTGGTCGGTCTTGGTCTTCATCGGGTACGTCGTCTGCAGTGGTCAAAATAGCATGCAGGGTTCCGAGGCTGTTAATGACATCTTGGGAACCTGGTTGCGCCGGAGGTGACGCAGATCTCGGTCTTGATCCAAGATTGTCGCTTGCAATATGCGACTTCAATGTAACGACCTCCGCCTCGAGGTTGAAGGAAACCATACCCAACTGCAAAGCAACAACGGGAAATCCAAGTCTTGGATGCGATATGCTCGACGGGATGATGTATGCGCGATGAGGCCGAGGGCGGTGGCGCGGGCGGTAAGGCGCCACCGGCCAACCGTAGGTCGTCTTGGACATGTGCAGCCTTCACTTAAATGAGAAGACCTGCATCACTCAGCTGACTGTGACTCACCCAGCTTTTGTGTGTCGTTAAAGCTGAGTGGACTGTGAAGTTGCCGTCTACAACCTGGGTTACGAGATTTCAACAACTGTTGGATCTCAGTACCGCCTGGGTTGGTTGTCTCTGTAAGGTCATTTTATGGGGCTACCGCATGTTGCTACTGGCTTTGATACATACACGAGTAGTGTGCACTGTCGAAGACATCGCGTTTGTACTTTAGAAACAGCAATATATTGAGGTCATTCATAAAGTCAATGGAGCTTTTGTTCGCTGTATAGGGTATCAAACGCTGTAAAACAAGTCTTATGCCGCCGTGCAAGGTTATCCCGTAGCAAGGACCTTCTTGATAGGCTCTGCAGCCTCGATGAATTTCTCCACCATGGTATCGAGTTTCGTGAGATCATCCTTGCCCTTTTTCACCTCTGCTATCAGCTTCTGCTTCTGCTTGAGCTTCTCCTGCCTTCTTTCCTCCAGCTTGAGACGCACTTGGTGCTCGTGCTCGATACGTGCCGTCATGAGGCCGTGTTCGGATAATTCCTTGTGTTCCGGAAACTCTTCGAGGTACTCTTCGACGGGTATGAGAGGTAATTTCATGTACTTATGGCTGCGCAAGGTCAGTTTGATATATCTTTACTGTAAATCGCAGCCTGATACGTACTCATAGTTCTCTGCGGCAGATATTTCGGACCGCAATGACTGCTCTTCATACTTAAGGTTGTGTAGTCCCAGGATCAACGCGTCATTAACTGCTTTGACGTCCGCGGTGTTTGCTTTTTCCTCACGCACGCGCAGCACACTTTGTCGGTATCCAGTCTTGATGATTGAGAGTTGCGCGCGAATGTATTTCTCCTTTTTCTCAATCTCGGTTCTGATCTGCTTCTCGCTCTCCGCAGTGGCTTGATCGTCGAGGGGATGTGTGGTCTCGTATTCGACAAGCTCGTTGACCAGCGTTTTCAGCTTCTGAACTTCGTGATATAGGCGCGCGTTGTGCGGTGTTTTCAGAAAGTCTGCGATTTCGAATCTCGAGATGTCGGTAGGGAGCATATCGCCCGACACCATTTGCGCGTCCATGGTGGGTGGTCCTGGCAATGCAATGACATAGTGGTTCGCGCTCAGACATCCCTTTGAACTTCAACGCCAAGACAAAAAGCACGCTAGCACGTGATGAAATATTTAGAGGTCTTATCTAAGTTGTACCTGCTGTCAAGGAGCAAGCTTCTGTACGAGGCACAGATACTGCTGAGAGCCCTTCAGGTGTGATGGACAAGCCGCAAACGGTCAGATCGACAACATCAACAGGGTGGCCCTTTCTGAACGTCCAGGAGTGAATTAGCAGGGCGAAATCTTGTCACCTTGACGCCAAAAGCTCACTCCCTTAACTTCTTCTCCCCGGCTTCCTAAGTAGGGATCAACTATCGAAGATTTGTATTGATAACTCATCTTTAGCCCGAATGTGATATGGAGGCCCAAATAATGGAGCTATCCATAGGGCTAGGCGTCGGCTGTATTCCGGGCGCCACTGATAGGTTCTTGATCTGCTGTGCCACATCTGACATGACAGGCGCCGAAACAGGGTTCAAAAGGCTCTACAACGACTCGAAGATCCCCTGCAAAGGACCCCTTATCGTGTCAATCGCTGTCCTTGTGCAAGTTCGTGGAGATCTAGGCATCAAAGAACGACCAACAATGGGATCGAATCGACGATGAAGCCACAATGGCGAGGGCTGAGAAGGTCCAGATTGCCGAAGTCCACGACGATATAGCGCGGGCGGCAGATTCGCATCTTTTCAGCCTCGGTTCCAATAGCGTGGATACGGAGATGAACGGACTCGACGCTCAGCTACCCGTCGTAACAGTGCAGACCCAGTAGAGGCGGGGTGTCAAAATAAGTGGACAGGACGCAAAACACTCAGTCGCTGCACATACACATGCCAGCTGACGGCGCACCATGCACACGGCACTCACACCTGCTTCCAGTACATTATAGCATTTTGTTGGTATGATGGTAACCTAATGCGGGAGACGCAGATACTGCCAACTGTTGGTACCCATCTGAAGACAGCAATCCCCAGTTCTGGCAAGAATGGAAGCCGGCAATACTTGACTTTGTTAACATCGGACCAAATGCCCTTCATGAACAAGCGCAGGAAAGGTTGTTCTGGCGCATAATGCAGCGACTAGAATCTTCACACCTGTCACGCTAATGTACGGCATTTAGAGCCTCCAAACCCAACAGCCATACAGCTGACCCTCGGGGCGCCAAGCAGATGCGGAGAGAAGCGTTACCTATCCAATAGCGAATTGCTCGTGTCTGACCGCTGTGTAATCAGACCACAATGAGGTCGATGTTGAGGCGGGCAGGTTGACCGAAGCAAGCCAAATACGAGCGGCCGTACCTCCGATGGCAGTTTCGCCTTGTCTTGCCTAGGTGTACCTGACAAAGGTACAAAGAGTCAGGGGCACCATGACGCCTGGATGTGTCGGACCTTCCGCGGAGAGAAATCTTCGAATTGCGACATGCAAAGGACGGCTTATGTTCTGATCCGCAGAAGTTGTCTCCTGCAGTCTAATAAAGTTGGCCAAGTATGCGGCTTTATTAGAGACAACGTGTTACGCAGTAACCGGTAGGTATAAGATCGCTACCAGCGGGATGAATAAGCGACGTTGATTGACATGACCCACGGTAAGATCCACCCGAAGGATGCAAATCACTAGCTAGCCAGCTAAAGCCCACCCTCTTCCGCGGGAGATTGGGTCGCTGTACGGTGCCAGCTGGTACCAACCAATTTGTTTTTGTGTGGTTCGGCGCATCTAACGTGCCGCATCCCTAAAGAACATGTGGCTCGGCTCTCGTGTCCATATGTCAGATCCCCGTATTGTCCATTTGATGCAAATTGATTGAGGCATACTGATCTTGCCATGAGCTAGTGTGAGTAGGTTGCAGGTCGTTATCAATTCCTGTATATCAATGGCTTGCACAACGTAGTCAGGGGACGGCTTTTGGTCACATGTAATGCAGAGCAAGCTGAACATCACAACATTGATCCTGGAGGATTCGGAGGCTGCATATGAGATTGCGCTAAGTTGGTGGCGGCACGGGAGTCATCCTTGTCGATTTGCGAACCAGACCCTATGTCATGCTTGAAACCAAGCCGCAGGTCAGAAGAATTGCGCCTTGCTGCATGCTTGTGCAAGCATATTTGAGATTGCTTGAACCTAGATAGGAGACATCAGAGTGTATGCGTAAGTGCCCACGTGGAAACGCATTTGCTAGGGTCGCAAACCCTAACTAGGATCTCCCTAGGCCATACCCGAATCTACGCCTTGTGGATGGCTGCGTAGACGGGTGGGTCTTAGCGCTGGCTCCGGGGCAGGCGATGACCTGAACTCTATTCCGAGCCGTCGGTTGGCTTCAAATCCACCACCAAAGTTTCATAGTGCGAAAGTTGAGTATGATTCGCGGATTTGCGTTACCAAGCCGGAAGGGCTTACTGCTCGCGTGGCCCAGAGCGGGCGGACGGCGAGTGTAACCATGGAACAAAGATTGGAGCTTGTTCATAGTCAGGAACAAAAGGCGTTGAATTTCCCGAACCCTGTGATTGCATTGCTTCTTTCTCTTTGCAACTTTCTTTCAGACTGCCGTCGCAATGGCTCCGCCAAAGAAGGAGACATCTATCCAATTATGCCAACGAGTAACTACTCAAGGCAACACTATTGCCATTCGCATGCTCGAATACCTCGGCACCTCAAAGAACGCCATCCCAGGTTTTGAAGCACTTGCCAATGAATTCATTGAGTTGTGTCGAACACTGTGGTCCATCGAAGCCGGTCTTACGGAATCTGCCAAGAACCCTCGCAATGCTATCCCTGTTGAGGTGACCCAGGAACTGGACAGGCGGTTCCGTCAAGTCAGCGACGAGTTCACTGTTCTGCAGCAGATGGTAGTCAAGTTTGTGGACAACGATGCTGGGAAGGGTGGTGGATTCGGACGCCGATTCCGCATGATGTTCGCAGACACTGATGTCGACAAGATGCGCGCCACGTTGTCCAGAAGTCGGGATTCACTCAAAGTCAGCTCAGCAATGTTCCGCTGGACCATTGGCGATGTCCGTGCAGATGCCACCATGGGTATCGGCTACGCTGGACTCATCGCTGCTCTTGAACGCATCAACCCCAGCAAGGCACCTTCTCTGCCACCGATCGGTCCTCCACCTGAGACTCGTTTGCCCAGCCCCCCAGGGAAGGAGGCTTCGATTCACGCAGAGTCGCTCTCACCCCCAGGCCGCCTCGCTGACAGGCCGTCCTTGCACGACCTACGACCCACGCCACCTCACTCTTATCACGCCGAGGCCCGACAGTATGCAAGCGAGAGGTCACTTCGCCACGATGATGACCTCGGTCTGTCTCCGGGAATCGTTGATTTGCACAAGAACTGGCGGGCACCAAGCGTCCGCTCAAGCGACACAACGGGTTCACACAGGGACACAATGTACACTAACCCAAATCCTAGCCGATATCACTCGGAGCCAGTATATGAGGATTTGTCTTCTGATGATTCCCACCGCTCGCGGATGATGATGGAGGATAAGATGGCCGACCTCAGCGTTCACGAGCGTTATATGCATGAGAGCATGGTCTCTTCAACCAAATACGACCCTTCCAGATTTGACTCTCCCACAACGTCCTGGCAACCTCGACACCAAGCAGCCTCCAAGGCTTCAGGTGGAAAGTCCGCCATCGTGAATGCCGTAGAGCACAGGAAGCACCGAGTTCTCGAGCAATTGCTTGACGGCGGCGCAAGGGCAGAACCTCAAGTCGAAGCCGGGATGCTTAGAACTGCTGCTCAGAACCGTGACATCGAGAGCCTGGCCCTCCTCCTGCAATACGGTATGGACGCCAACGGTCTCGACAGAGAAGGAATAACACCACTGTACGCTGCAACACAAGCCTCATGCTTCGAAAGCGCAAAGATGCTCCTGAAGAATGGCGCTCAAGTCAACGTCTCTGCTGGGCCCAATTCTGAGTCTCCTTTGTCTCTTGCAGCAAAAGAGAACCAAATTGACTTCGTCCAGCTCTTCATGAGCAATGGTGGAGATGTCAATCTCATTATGGATAATGGATCAACCACCCTCGTCGAGGCCATGAACAAGGTGGTCTCGCCAAGACTCGTTGAACTACTCCTCACTTCGGGCGGCGATGCCAATGCAAAGACCGGCGAGGGAACGACTGCTCTCTTCCAGGCTATTCAGGCCAACCGTGTCGATCTCATAACTGTACTACTCGATCATGGTGCCAACCCCAACTTGCCCGGCCCCAAGCACCCCCTATGGCCCTCGACATATAAGCCCAAGTGCTTGGCTCTTCTTCTCGCTCGTGGTGCTGACACAAAGAAAACTCCCGGTTTGATGGAGTTGGCTTCAAGTTTGAAGAAGCTTGAATCAGTGAAGATCCTTATTGAAGCTGGAGTTTCGCCCAATCTGAGGAAGGATAATGTCTACACGCCGCTTTGCTCAGCCATCCGCGACGACAGCCGCGAAATAGTCACTTATCTGCTCCAGAACGGCGCGGATCCCAACTTTAATGCCGCAGAATATCCAGCATTCAAGTGTATTACCCACAAACGCATTCACTTCCTGCCTGAGCTGGTTGAAGCCGGTGTCGACCTCAACTCACCAAAGGGCATCATGGAGACTGCCGTTCAGTTCAATGACAGGGACGCAATGATGTTCCTCTTTGACCACAATGTCAACCCCAACGACCGTACCGCCGAGGGCAACACCGCTCTCACTACCGCAATCCGGGAAGGCCGTAGCGAGCTTGTCGACCTGCTCCTCTCCCGCGGCGCTGATCCGGCTGTTCGAGGCCAGGACTGGCCTCTCTGCATGGCCGTCAAGCAGCCTGCCATCCTCAAGAGACTCTTGGCCGCTACACCAAACCCCCGTGCATTCCGTGGAGTGATCGAGATGGCCGTCGTTGCCAACCAGCTGGAGTCCATCAAGCTTCTCCTCGCGGCAGGCGTCAGCGTCGAAGACAAGAACTGCGGTGTCTTCTCACCGCTGACGACAGCCATCCGTGAAGACCGCAAAGACATCGTCCGCTACCTGCTTGACGTTGCGAATGCCGACATCAACGCTCCCGGCGAGCATCTCCCCATTGTCAAGGCTCTGCGCAGATACCACGGCGACGCTGAGATCCTCACCATGCTCCTCTCCCGTGGTGCGGATATCAACAAGATGCACCGCGGCTGGAATGGCGTGCTGCAAGCTTTTGAGAACGGTGACGCTCAGATACTGAAGATGATGATCGATATGGGCGGTTCAGTTGACCTGCAGGCTATCGATGAGAGCGGCAGGCCTGTTATCGACATTGTCACTGAGCGAGGTTGGGAAGAGGGCCTTGCGCTGTTGTTCCCGAATGCTACGCCGGCAGCAAAGGCTAGGCAGTAGGTAATTTAGTCCTCTGCGCCTTGAATATAGAGCAGTCGCTAATGCGTTGCAGAGAGAAGAAGCAAGACAAACAAATCAAGCACCGCAAGAGCTTCTCCATTTCGGACTGGAAGTGGATGAGCGCTGAATTGGAGCGTGGGGATCGGTGCAGCTTGGGCGACGATACGCGCACAAAGTCGAGCATATGCATCCCCAGTGCGTAGAGGTGGTGCGCAGTGGCTTGGTGGTGTAATATGTACAGTCAGGGTTGGAAGGCGTTGTTGGCATACCACTGGTCTTTTCAGGGTTTCCTTTGTTGGTATGATGTGTTTTGGACGGAGATTTTTTCCAGCGATGATTCCCCTTTGTTGTTCCCCTTTGTTGGAGTGGTTGTTTATATAGATCGTATGTGGTAATTGGATGTCACATGGGCGTCGAAATTCTATTAATATGCATTTGCTTTTTTGCCGTTTACAATCTATGATCACGACTGAACATCATCAATTCCAGCTTGTGTTCTCTGTCAACACAAAGGCTGAACTTCAAGATTTAACAAGCAGGGATCAAGGACCCTCACAGTCCCAGTGGGTTGGCATCGGAGATTCGAAGGGCGACGGTGCTACAACCCATCTTTTAGAATAATAGAGCAACTGATCGTTGATGTACTTCGGGATAATATTCCATTGCGGAGAAACTAACTAGTTTGCTATCAGGAAAGGAAAAAAAGTTTGCCCATTGTGAAATTTTGTAACGGTCCAACAATAGGTCAAGCCGCTCTGATCGGCATACGGAAACAAAAGATCCAAGGCTCCAGGCAGGCTGCTTGCTCATGGAGGTAGGGATGGATGGATGGATGAATGGTACAGGTATGAGATGTCAATGCTCATGGATGGAGCCGTATCATGCTGGAAGAGAAGCTGGGCGCTTGGGGAATGCAGGTATTGGGTCGTGTCGTGGATGGTGTGGCTCGATAGAGATAGAACCCGATTCTCCACGAGATGTCGGATTATCTCAACCGGTAGTATAGTCACCGAGCAGGCGTAGGGGCCGTCACATACAGCCGATATATGTTATCTGTCGAGCCGTGCCCGGTGCCCAAGGGATCGTGGGGAGCTGTTGGGCAAGGGTTGGTTGACAATATGGGGGAGGCTACCGAGCCGTTGTGTAGGCGCGATTGTATGCGTATTGTCCTTGCGATGTCGGGGAGACAGCACCACTCATGGCTTTCCAGGCAACTTCAGCGGCCTCTTCACGCGACTGTTCAAGGTATCGGTAGTCTCGCCATAGGTGGGCTCGATACTCGCAGCCGTTTACGAAGACGCTGCTGGACCAGGCCGTTCTCACGCCTGTTGGTTGTGTTAGTGTTGGTGTGATGGGGAGAGGTGGTGATGATAGTACGAACCTCGAGGGTCGGAGTAGTCCTGGAACTGAGGCTGGGCGATTTGGTGTGTAGCGCAGTAATCTGGGGGTGTTTAGTGTGGGTTTAGCTTGGAAAGGGCGTGGGCAGGGCGTACGCTGGAGCTTCTGTACATAGGTCTCGGAGCCGTTGGTAGCCATGTCTAGTTATGACTGGAGGTCAAAGTTTGGTAGCAGAATCCTACTGAGCGGGGGTGATTCTCGTAAGTGGGGATCTGTAAGAATCGAATTGCGCACCGTCTCTGCAAGAACAACACTTGCCATTGGGGACTTCACCTCAATGTTTATAGTTTGATGACAGTTGGCAGAGCCTCATTTTTTTTCTACAAAGATCCTTCAAAAGCTGTATTGCCACACGGTCGCATCGAGGTCACCGTTCTTACCTGCTGTAGGACATATCATTCTCGGAACATGGCATCAGCTTAATGCTATGCTGCGCTGGCAATCGTATTCGCTGGTGATTGGGCCGCAGATAAGTCCGTGGGTAAGGAATTGCGGGGGTATTCGTGAGCAAAAGGCGGCAAATTCCCAATGCAAACCGTCAGAAGCAGGTAACGCCATATATGACATGCTGCGTCGACCGTCAGGGACCGAGAATCTGGGCGGAACAGGCCAATCAATTGATGCAGAAGGACATAGTGAGAGCTGCCGCATTGCCGTTACGAGCTTGGGCTAATGTATGTGCTGGCACTTGAAGGACGACCGAAGAGACTTGCAAGGCAATCTGCTCAAAGGCCGACGGGGTTGCCAGATGTGTTACGCAGATTGGCCCAGCATTCACTCGGGCGACAGTCCGCATACGGTAAAGGCAGAAAGCGTGCCGTGCCGTTTCCGTTCCACTGTCAATATGTGGGCGCGCGTCATCTTGAACGTTGCTTCCTTCGGGTGTCGATGCTGGGGAATCCGCCTGCACGAGGCCAGCCGCTCATCGAACGAGCGTGTGCGGATTTTGCAAATTACAGCCAATCGGGCCCACAACAATTCGGTCTTGCATACATGGGCCCCACACCCAAGTCGAAAGCAAATCCGTATTCCTCGGGAGCAACAAGTCCATGTCCGATGTGTTCCTGGCATGAACGGTTCAGCCCTGAGGATCTCCCAGATTGTGCGTGATGCAGCCCGTATCACTATCACAGTGCCCCCCAAAACGTGCCGGTTCCTGAATGCGCGTGCAAAGACCATGAGTTCAGTTACCCCTTGGGGCGTTTTTGACGTGGTCGAAGCTTCGACGGGGCGCTCAGCGCAACGCTCGATCGCCAGCCCGGTTGTTTGTGATCCCGCCCGAACGGATCAGAGAGTCATTCATGATCACACAAGCCATGATGTGGGGGGTTACCACCCTCCATTACCTCTGCTCTGAGCTGGCAACCGTTGTGTTGTTCATTGAATGTCCGGGGCGTCGAGTGTGGCGCCGCGAGAGGATGTGACGTGTTCCGACTGTGCAGGTTTCTCGCTAACCGGATCTATCCACATACTCGCATGCAATGCACGGCGTTCCCGAAAGAAACTTTGAGTTCATGCATTGCCTTTGAAAAACACAGAGAACGATTCATGGTGTGGAGCATAGTGAGGCAAAACACCCCCAAAGCAGTCTACCAACTTCCGGAACACCCACACGTTCGCACATGGACCACATAGCACTTAGTGCGGCTATGACAACTATTCATGCAGTAGTAGGTCTGTCGATTACTTGGCTAGAGCAATGGTGATAGCGATCGACGGCAATTTTGACAAGACTTTCTTGATATGGCACCAACTTGTCCAGATTGTCCAGCAGATCCATGTCTAGCAAGCAAGGTGATACAATCAGTACCGCAGTTTCGCTGAGAGGCGCTTTCCAAGCGTCGATCCAGCCTTGCCAGCAACAGCTTCCGTGCCCCCCAAGATGACTGCAGGTCCAGGTGCGATGTACTGAGTAAGCTTCTGGTAGATGTTGATCAGGATACCAGGGTCAGATGCCTTGTACGCACCAGGGAAGCTGACACCTGATGGGACTGTAGTGCCACTTCCCGTGATCGTCAGTTGGTAGCATGTGAGGTAGAACTGTTCATCGAAGTCAGCCTTGGGCACACGCCAAAGTATAGCCGGCGGATCTGTTATTCTTACCTGGGCGCCACCACTGCTACCGGCGGCATGAAGCGCAATTGCCTCGGCGCGAAGCAGGTAGTCCCCTGGGGCGAGTCCGGTCGGGATCTTGACATCTAGCTTTCCGCAATGGGTGTTGAGATCCTTAGTGCCCCAGTAGTCATCTGAGCCACCTCCACCAGCAGTGTTCCTGCCCCAAGTGTCTTCGTAGATCTTGAAGAAGGGAGTCGAGCCATCGGCAGTGGCTGAGTTTGAGACCTTGCTGAGATAGACCTGATGTGCTGTGAGCAGAGGAAATCAGCAGAAATGCAGCTGACCTACCAATACAGGGCCGTAGTGTGCTCCACCAATGGCTTCGGTAGAGCACTTTCGATCGCCCGGCTGCTGGTGCATTTCAATTGTAACCGTTCCACCAGCAGCGACACTGCATTTCGAAGCAGCGAAGCCTTGATTGGCATTGCCTTGAAATAGTGTTAGCATGGCATTTGGTGGCTTCCGCATTTATTTCTTACATCGAATGTTGGTGCTCGTCACATCTTGGATTGGGCTGTTGCTTGTTGGAAGACGGGCACATGTTCCTTGGTACTGAGCTGTCAGCAGCAATCGCCAGCGAAGAATGCAAGGAGCCTTATCTTGTCAACACCGTCGACCCACAGGTCTTGGAAAGTTGCATGCGCAGCTACCTTGGCTGCCAAGGCGGATAGACTGGCCAAGATGATAGTGGTCTTCATGTTGAACCGTAGTCAATGATAAGTGGTCTGGTTAAATTCGCAAATGGTAGTGATCCTTCAGAATACTTACAAGAAGCACCCATCTCCCACTTTATATGTCGAGAATTCAGAAAAGCCTCTGCCTACCATGCCTCTGTTTGTCTCGTCTGGCACCATGTCAATCTAGAGCTGTGTCACTACCGACCCGTGTGTTCGTGTGACCCAGGATAGATTAACGATAAAGCTTGTTATGACTTCCACCCCGGAACAGCGATCCGGGGAAACACTGTCGGTGCAGAGTGGAAATTGCTCAAGGCATACACAGATCCTTGATCGGTGACGACATCTGAATATTTCTATCGAATACACGTACATCCCGAAGAACACACAAGCATCTGCTAAGCTTTATCGTATCGGCTATAGCGAGAACTCATAGTGGGAGGTCGATCGTGATATTTCACGCGATGTTCGAATCAAGACGATGCGACCAAAGTCCTTCCGCACGCTTTTCTGCTTGGTGCAGGGCAGGTCGAATTCATTCACGTGGAGGGCATGTTTTCTTGATTTAGAGGCACGCGTTGCTGCCGGCTTTTGAAATTGTACCTCCGACAACAGCAATATGTTTAGATGAATCTGTATCACTGGCGTGCGTCAGCCGATAGCGCTACATACCGGCATTTAGCCTCGGCGCGAAGCTTGTTTGTGCTCTAGCAGGGATTGGGGAATACTCTGCATATTCTGATAATTAAGCAGGTTCAGTCAAATGCAAGTGCTTTTGTACTGCCCTTCTTTGAGGGAGAATGCGAGGAGTGGCGTCTTGTTGAAACGTCCTGACCCAATTTTGAATTTCAACTGCTTCTTCACAGCGATTCTGCTCCCTTTGATGCCGTTTGCAGGTACATATTACGTGATTTTCATTCATTATATTTCAAAATGAGTACTGCGCACTTTGTGTTGTTGCTAGTTGCCTCTCCAAGCAACTGGGTCGAGCTGAATTGACGACCAACATTCTGTTTACCAACAGGTCTGCGGATATCAGTGTCTGCAAACTGATGTGTCTGTATCTAAGCACAAATGATAAAGAGCTGAGAATCAGAGACCCTTGGTGTATCATTTGCTGTAATATAGTTACCTAGAGTCCTGTAGTCGAAGACCATTTGAGCTCAGAAATCCCCAAAACTTGGTGTATCTACGTTCCTGGACAGAACAAGCCTCTTTTTTATTGTGCTGGAACATCCTTGTCTCTTGGTTGAGTGTTTCAGCGTACGCAGGCATGCATGAGAGGCTGTTCCATGCGAAAAAGATAAGCCAAATGCCGTACATCAAGGTACGATAGGTATATTCGGTTCACGCATACCACAGGCATGTCCGCCGCAACATCTGACTCCACAAGCAAAAGGCTTGCGAAAAAAAAGAGAACCCAATCGTAGGGCTTGTGATGACTTCTTCATCGCAATTGACTATAGACCTTACGTCATCAGCGAGAGTCCAATCTGTCATTCTTCTGGCGCGATGTTGCGGGATCTTCTCAAGTTGTCAATTCCAACGACACAGCCCCCAAAAAGCGAAACGATCGCAAGCCGCATAGCCAAGATGGGCCGTCGATGTGCAAGCGCACGAATGAAAGAAAACCACCCCAGAAACGTGGCTTCCAAGACGGGCGCGATGAAGCAAACGGACGAATCACAGATTACCCCGCGCCTGGCTGTTTATCCTCCTTCTGAAACCCGCAAGCATCCTAGTAATATTCCGAAGCCTTGTCGTCACTGATATGACTTTTGGTCTGGGCAAGTCTGGGCAAGCAGTGGTACAAAAGTTCGGCAGCTGCAGACAAGCACAATGTTGGTCTTGTTCTTTTATGTCTTTGTTGTCGAGCGTAGAGCACAAAGCCTAAAATCGCGCCGTTATATGAACCTTCAATATGATCAATCTGCGACACTGTCTCGTTGCGATGGCTAGTGCCGGCACTGCACTTGCTGCAGCATCCTACGCAACGCTTGAAGTACGAAATGCTGGAGTACCTGCCGGTCAACTGAAAAATATTAGTGGCAGTATGTGAAAAGGTCAGCGAAGTGTGAATTCGATGCTAATGACAGATAGTTGAAATATACCATTCATACCCACCCAACAGCAACACCTCTGACAAAGCCATCATCCACCTGACTGATATCTTTGGACTGCCACTGCTTCAGAACAAGCTGTAAAACACCTTGAAAGCTGGCTTCTTGATTTCCCACTGACCATCTACAGACTCGCAGACTCCATAGCCAGCAATGGCTACCTCGTTCTCGTCCCCGACCTTTTTGCTGGTGACCCAGTAGGTGTAGAGGAGCAAGAAGCAGGTCTAAACCTTACAGAATGGCGCGCACTACACCCCCAATCCGCCATTGAAGCCGTGATCAACAGCACGATCCAATATGCGCGGAGTGAGCTTGGGATTGAAAAGCTCGGTGGTGTGGGATACTGCTTTGGCGGCAAGTATGTTGGAAGATGGCTGAAGGGTGACAACAGCGGTTTGGATGTAGGCTTCGTTGCACATCCGTCAAATCTTCTCGAGGCGGAGATCCAGGCCATTGCTGGGCCATTGAGTATCGCTGCGGGCAGTAAGTGGCTGTTCTGGCGTTTGACACCTGCACTCTTGGAAGCTGACTATAGTAGCACTCGACGCGAGCTTCAACGCTACGGCGAAGTCCAAGGCTGAGAGCATCCTCAATGCGAATAACGTCACTTTCCAGACAAACTTGTATTCGCAAGCACCGCATGGTTTCGCAGTGCGACCAAACATGACGATTCCACAGCAAGCGTATGCTAAGCAGGCAAGCTTTGTGCAGGCGGTCACCTGGTTTGACGCATGGCTGTGAAAAGGACTCATAGAGCAATGTAGTCATTGGGCGTTTCAAGTTGGATCGAGTAAGACTATGCTTTGAAGGCTGACCAAGACGAGGCAAGCATGCTTATAGTAAACGTCTGGAGCGCTCATGGCGTTGTCATGCGATGCAGTATGGCAGAAGACAATATGTGACACAATGCATATGCAAGGCATAGATGAGTGCTTCTTGAGCTGGCGAGTGGTGAATCAATATTGTGTTCGATTCATGAGCGAGGAAGAGTTGACAAGGTTGTGTGCACTTCATGTTCACATGCCGGGCAGCCGTCAATTGTGATTGGGCCGCACGTGTACGAATTTTTGACAAGCCGGTCTTTCGTGTGAGCCCGACCATTGTTTGCGGTCAACCTCTTTCGTAATTTCAGGACAACCCACTTCGACCTGTCACTCCAGCACCGAAAGCGCAGCAGCAGGCCTCTTCCACGAGCACTGCACCCTTCCTTCGATCGTACCCGTTCTTGCACACCTCGCAAATATCATGGCACCTGGAAAGTGGGGTACGTCATACTCATAATTTGTGCGCCTCAAGTTTCGACTGCGCGTTTGCAGCTACGAGCACCACGACTGACAACAACAAACTGCAGACGATGAAGAGTCCGGCTCTGACTCCGGCTCCCCCGCCCCCGTTATTGCCCGCCGTGGAAAGTTCGACGATGAGGAGGAAGACGATGTGCGTCAGCCCACGGTGCCCCGCGCTGGCACCACCTGTGCCCCGCCACGCGAAAAAGTATACTGATCACCACCACAGGTCCTAGACTCATGGGATGCTGCCGAAGATTCTGAAGTCGAGCGCGAGAAGGCGAAGAAGGCTGCTGAGGCCAAGGCCAAGGCCGACGCTGAGGCGAAGGCTAACCACAAGAGCAAAGCGCAGCGCATCGAAGAGCACAGGCAGGCAGCCCTCCGCCGGCGACAGATGGAGGAGGACTACGAGTCTGAGGAGGAGACCGAGCAGGAGCGCCGCCAAAGGCTGCGACAGGCCGAACAGGACGGCTCACGTGCCCAGGCAGAGGAGCTCTTTGGCGAACTCTCCGTCGGCAAGTCCAAGACTGCGAAGGCTGTCACTGTGTCCGATGACAACGACCCTACCAACTCCGTCGACCTCAGCGCAATGTCTCTGTTCAACCCCGATACCAAGACGCAGTTCACAAAGCTGCGCGAAACCCTCACACCTCTCCTTGCCAACAACGCCAAGAAGGGACAGTACTCGCTGTTCCTGCAGGAATTCTGCAAGGGCATCGCTCGCGATCTGCCTAGTGATCAGATCAAGAAGATTGCCTCTGGTCTGACCACTTTGAGCAACGAGAAGATGAAGGAGGAGAAGGCCGCCGAGAAGGGTGGAAAGAAGACCAAGGCAGCCAAGACCAAGACAAGCCTGAACGCGACAAGAGACGTTGGCCGTTCTGCGGATGTCTCTGCATACGACAATGACGACTTCGGCGAGTGAGTATTGATCCACGCAAGATGAGATGGCCATAACTGACAATCTTGCAGTGATGACTTCATGTGAGAGGCCCGTTTCACTCGAGCTGAGAGACAAGTCTCTGCTACTCCTCTTCCCGCAAAATGATACAGACGGGCAGTTACCGAGTCCAATCTCTTGTATCACCTGTGGACGCTACTGGCTGGTACGCGCCTCTGTGTTTCTTAATCCGCTTCGGCAGCTGTTTAGGGCGGGATGGCATAGGTTGCTTGCATAGCGTAAGACGGACAAGGCATGATTGACGAGATCTGATAGATGTTGCTTATGAATACACCCTTTCTACGACTTCCATACTCAACGTCCAGCCTCGAGATGACCAGCCTCTTTCAATCATCGAGTTACATCTAATGAAAGAGAACTTGTCTCGAATCACGCGCGTGGTGTTTCTGAGTGGCCCAGCAAATGCTGCCTACCATGTGATAATGAAGCCAAGTGGTGTAGCGGAACAGCAGCAGGCACACCTGTAGACTCACAGATCACAATACGAAGCATTCGACTGTTCTTGTAACTCAGCTACGGCTGCACTTGCTAACGTTGCTGTCACGCCAGGACTAGTGTGCTCTTAATACTTGTAGAAGGCAGAGACTGAAAATACGCATAATTTGCGACTAATGTAAAAGATCCTGAATCGAGATCAGCCACAGCAAAAGGCAGACGGCTTGCGTTTGTCGCAGAACTTCGTTTGCGATACCACAAATCAAGACGACGCCGTCGTCAGCCCTGTATGTCTTGTCGCGGCTGATGCAACGCTATGAGCAGTGCATGCTAGCCGAGCCTGAAGATTCTGCAGAGACAGCTCTCGGACATTATTAAAAAGCCCCCATTGAAGTCTTCTGTAGAACGAGCATAATCGGAGTAACAAAGCTTACCCCACACTTCACGCGCGTGCCTGTCATGTCGGAAGGATACCGGGGCGTCTAGAGCGAATGGGGCCAGGCCCTATCTCGTAGCTCTGTTCCCCACTTCATTATCAAGCCTTCAGACGATGATGCAGGCTGGCATCCTTTTGCACAGTCCAAACAACATTGCGCCAACGTCTAAGACGCCTCGCTCGAGCGGAAACTGCTGCTACATGCGCCGTCTGGTCGCATGGCGTGCCGCGCTTGTAAGAGTTGCATCAGAACCTCAGCTCGAGGCACGGGCTCGTCGCATGGCATTTCCCATCTGCGATATAAGATATTCCAAAGATCTGGCGCATCGCCGCCGCTTGATCCACACTTGCCTGTTACAGACTGACTGATCCACCGTTGGTAAATCTGCGCAAAAATGCCTCGCCCAAAGAAACCCGGCGTCGAGCCGAAGCGAAGATCGAGAACAGGGTGTTGGTATGATGCGTGCCCGTTACACTTGACCACACTAACCTCATATGTAGGCCCTGTAAAGCGCGCAAAGTCAAATGGTGACCATGGTCTACCCGATTTGTGATACAATTGATGACTGACCATTGCATAGTGGAGAAGAGAAGCCTAATTGTCTAAATTGCGAGCGTCAAGGCGAGCCATGCGACTACAGCATCAGGTTGAATTGGGGAGGACGCACGAAACGTGATCCGCCCACTCTAGATTCCACAACGTCAAGCACTGGATCTGGAAGCCCTTACATGTCCACTTTCTCTTTCGGAGATGATGCACTGTCGTGGTATCCAGCAACCCCTGATGCCCCAGTACTCCCAGACGCCACGAATCGGCTTACTCGCCCGCAATCACGACTCTCGCCCTCTGGGTCAAAATCTACGGTCTCAAATCTTGGCCTGACCAAATCAGATCAGCCAGATTTGCAACAGCTCGATAGCATTTCTGGGTACCAACATGATCACTTCACCCAGGCTGTCAATCAACTGCCAGCGTCAGCACCTTTCCTCCACGCTCAGTTCCAGACTCAATTCGAGTTTTCGACCCCAGCAAGCACTGCGTTTGAAAACTTTCCATTCACTGATGCAGATATCGCTCTCGTCAATGCAGATGTATCTCTCTCGCCATCATCAATGCCTCCACCGCGCGGGTCAGCAGAGTCGATACATAAGCGCCACAAATCAAGCCACTCCGTAGATTCACCTGCAACAACACTCTCGGATGCATGCTCTCCAAACACAGGTCCGCCAACTCCCTACAATCCCCTTTTTGCGATGCCGTTGACCCCGAATTCTTTAGTAGGCTCCGAGGATCCCAGCCTGCGACCTGCAACCAATCAACAAAGTCCGGCATACTCGCCCACTGATCCGCGTAGGCTGTCAGTACTATCACTGGTCAATGGGACACATGACGCCAGCTTGCATGGATATACCTCTGAAAGTGATACAAGACGAATGTATCCGGTGACTGACTCCATCTCAACTACTTACGGATACGATATGGGTTTGCCCGACTTTGACACGCCCAGAAATAGAGACCATTCTGCAATATCTGTCTTCAGTCCCAAAGCTGGCACAAAGGAGCTCGACGATGATTTCCCCTTCACCGATACGGAACCCCGTACCCGGAACATGGCATTTGGCAAAGGCGGATACTACGCCACACCAGTCCAGATACGGATTCCCAAAACCTTAGAACCACTTCCTCCATTACTTATGGAGAACAAGATGAATCTCCTCTATTTCCATCATTTTATCAACCACACCGCACGTATTCTCGTACCCCATGATTGCGAAAAGAATCCCTTTCGGCAGATCTTACCGGAGAGTGAGTACTCTTAGCAGCGCCGCCGATCGCCAAAGCTGACATGCACAGTGGCCGTTCGCGACGAGAACATCATGAACCTCCTGCTAGCATACAGCGCTTCACACCGCGCCCGCATGCTCAACCAGCCCGAACCCTCCAACCGCATTGCCGTCTGGGTCCAAGACGTGTTCCCGAGGCTCCGCCAGGCGCTCACCGAAAACCCCAATCACGTCTCCCACAGCACCCTCGCCGCAGTAATCATGCTAGCAAGTCTCGAAATCATCGCCTCCAACACCTTCGAAGTCCCCATCTCCTGGCAAAGCCACCTCCAAATGGCCCGGCAGATGGTCGTTGCCAGGGGCGGCCCGCAAGGCGTCGACCGCCAGGACCGCGTCGCCTACTTCCTCTCGCGGTGGTTCGCCTACCTCGACGTCCTCGGCTCGCTCAGCGGCAACAAAACCGACACCCCGCTCAACTCCATTTACTGGTCGACGGAAAACGCCTCAGCGGACTCGGAATTCGAAATCGACTGCCTGATGGGCTTCACAAACCGGTGCGTAGGCAGTCTAGCCAAGATCTCCGAGCTCGCAAAGGTATGCGAGCCGCTCCGCATCGCCAGCGACGGCACCATCCGCGAGGACTGGCACCCGCCCGCGGACGTGGCGGCGAAAGCATCCCTGATCCGCGCGGAGCTCGAAGAAGGGCTGGAAGACCAGTACATCCACCGCGGCTGCAGCCACCACCATCACAACGACGACGACACCTCCAACAACTCCACCGCCGGGGACACCTGGGACCCCACAGAGATCTACGCCACAAACGAGATGTTCCACTGGGCCGGGCTGGTCCACCTCTACCGCCGCGTACTGGGCAAGCCCGCCACAGACCCGGACGTCGCCGCCGCCGTGTCCCAGATCGTCGCGCTGCTGTACAAAGTCCGCCGCGGCAGCTCCGCAGAGGCCTGTCTCCTGTTCCCCATGTTCGTCGCTGGGTGCGATGCGCAGGACGAGGGCCAGAGGGAGAAGATTATGGATCGCTTGAGGGGGGTGGAGGGGTTCGGTATGACGCAGGTGAGTTTCTGGACACATCCCCTTTATTATCCCCACACACACACACACTTTACACTCCTTCCTCACCTTTAAGCCCCGCTTCTACAAAATACTAACACAGCCACCCAGATCGACCGAGCCAAATGCCTCATGCAGCGCGTCTGGGAGACAGGGAAACCGTGGGAATCGCTTGTGAGCGGGGAGTTCTTCGGGTGACTTCCATCCATCCATCCATCCATCCATCCCTCCCTCCCTCACTTACAAACTTATTCCCTTTCTTATATCTCAGTCCGGGCTTGCTAGACATCCACCCACCCCCCGGCTCCACGGTTTCCAGACGTTTTTTCTTTTTGGCTGTCTTGCTCTCATGTACGAAAGGAAAGCAAGCAAAGGGGGGTTTGAATTGTTGTATTACTTTTTCTTTTTTTCTGTACAGGTCGAATACCCCCCAGCGTTGATAGATAGACGGCAGATTCCACGGGTCGTCTTTTTGCTTTTCTACTACACCTTGATCGAGTGTATATAGTGTTTGCACCTCAAATTTTTCTATTCAAGGCGTGTCCATAGAATGAGCCTGTGACGAGTCCGTAGACGTAGGAAATAAGCTACACACACATCAGCAGAAGAGACGGTCTAAAACATAAGAAACATAGTTGGGGGAAATCTACAGCGGTTCACTAAGCTAATGAATTCCAGAAATCGTATAATTTTGGAAGTAGCTGGCACTGTACAAGATATAGAACACACGCTTTCCGCTCTACTCGTCACTTCCAACAACTCCTCCAGATGCAAAACCGCGCCACGTTTATTGGTTTGTCTTGCCCTGGTTGTTGGGCTTGGGGACGTAGTCGAGGACGCTCTTCTTAGCGGCAGGGGGGCTGTAGACGATCTTGCGGGTCTTGAGCGGGGCCCACTTGTACCTGGGAATTGTGTCAGTTCTAGATTTCCGTGTCTTTTGTTTCCCGGAGAAACTAACCTCTTCACCCAGACGCTGATGGTGAACAGCACACTTGTGACAGCGAGGACCTTCCAGCCCATCTTCTTGCGGTCGTCCATCTCAGGCTCGGCAGCCCAGTTGAGGAACTCAACAACATCCTTGGCCATCTGCGATGTCGAGGCCTGTGTGCCGTCCTCGTACTCGACCAAGTCGTCGTACAGGACACGGGCCATGGCGATACCGGTTCCAGGGAAGTAGGGGTTGAAGTTGAGACCCTCCTGGACGACAGCGCCCGCAGGGGGCTCTTCAGGGTAACCGGTCAACAGGTTGAAGATGTAGTCGCATCCGCCGTGACGGGCCTTGACGATGAGCGATAGATCCGGGGGCAGGGCACCGTTGTTGGCAGCGCGGGCAGCCTCGTCGTTCTTGTAAGGAGCGGGCATGTAGTCAGAGAGCTTTCCGGGGCGCTTCTCGATCTCGCCCTGGTCGTTGGGCTCGGTGTCGTACTCGTTCTCCTCGGCGAGGACCTTGGCCTCATCGACGGTCATCATGGTACCGACGAGAGATCGGTAAGGGACACGGGTGAGGGAGTGGCAGGAGGCGCAGACCTCGCGGTAGACCTGGAAACCACGGCGGAGACTGTCGGCAGAGGTTAGAGCAGACATGGGCGGATGGCAGCTGTGTGCACTTACGCCTGGTGATCGAAGGTCTTGTTCCACTTGGTGTGCTCCCATGGGTACTTGGTGGGGTGAAGACTGTAACCATCCTGTCAGCCTCTGTATCTGGTGGTTGCAGTTGCCCCTGCCATAATTTCGCCGTCGCAACCAATTGTGGGCTGGGGAGAGACTCACCCTTCCTCAGCAGGTGTCATGGCATCGGCGCTGCCTCCGTAGAGGTGGAGGTACCATGCGACGGAACCGATCGAGAGGACGGTGGCGCCAGCGGGGAGGGCGTTGTTCTTCCAGGAAGAGCCAGCTCCCTCGGCAGTGGAGGCGGTCGAGGCGGAGCGCTGTATCACCCAATTCGTCAGCAATTGTATCAATGGGCATCATGGGTCCCATGGCCGATGTCGCAGGCCCGCGAGTAGAGTCGGCATGGCTCGCGGGAGCTGGTCGGGTCGTGAAGGGCTTCCGGGGGTCGTACCGAAGCTGTTTTGCTTGCAGCATTGCGGGCTGCGGCGCCGGCTGTGCGCGCCGTACGCAGTGCTGATCGAGCCAACATGGTGATGTGAAGGTGGCTCGGAGCCTACGGAGAGGGGAGAGGGTCGATGGGGTTGACGGCGGTGGTGATACCAGACGTTGAGCGCAAGACTCTGTGAAGCGGAAGGCACGATTCTTGGCAATTCGCACCTTCCTTAATCATCACGCGGTGATTGGCTAGCGTCTAGCGTCGAGCGCCCATTTGTGAGTCTCCGAGTCTATGGAATCATAGACTTCAGCTGTCCAGAACAATTTTCTGTTGTACCAGCTGCCTGTTATTTTGACATCTTCGAGGGCATATTACAATCTCCAAGAGGGTGTCTCCATAACTGGCAGACGCAGGCGCTATCTACAGCACACGTTGCTTACATAAGGATCAACCTACATATCCGGTACTCAAATCGCAAACTTTGTCTCTTGAATTTGCGACAGTCAGAATACATCTGCTCACATGCGATTGCCACATGCCACATATATCACGAGCGATGTCCTGTCGGAAAGATCGCCTCTCCTTCCCATGCATGCCCGATTTTTCTCCAGCACTCCCGGTCTACGGCCTACGCCATAACACTATGAACACGCGTTGCTGCATGACCCGAGAGCCATTGTGCTGGTCTTTCGTATATGACCGCAGGTCTGTCCGGCCCTCATGCAGTGTGGTCGGTGAAGTACCGTTTTGGAAGGCAGAAAGTGGAATCCCACCTCTTGTGCATGTGCAGAACAGCGGTCAGCTTAGGTTTGACACGCAGGACGTGTAGGACATGTGGGACACAGGTCATGCAGAGAACAACAGTTGTCGAGCAGTCAAATTGAAGGTCATCACTTCCTTACTTGAGAGCAACCTGATGGCTTATGCCCTGTTGAGAAAGACTTGCAGACCAGTGGCCTGCCCTTACAAATTGAGCAGATTCTTTCCGCGAATAGAGGCAATGCCTAAACAACTTATTCATATG
Source organism: Curvularia kusanoi (assembly GCA_011058905.1). Lineage (NCBI taxonomy): Eukaryota > Fungi > Ascomycota > Dothideomycetes > Pleosporales > Pleosporaceae > Curvularia > Curvularia kusanoi. Next base: position 39,202 of record SWKU01000055.1, on the reverse strand, counting down.
TTGCAATTCTTCTATACCCGACGACTCATGGAATTTCGTGAAGGGCTCAAACGAGTGCTTTTGTCTGGCAAAGACTGGCGACATGTCGCCAGACCCCAGCACATCCGTAGAAGGGGTGCACTGGAGCGGTACATTGCGTGTTGAATGAAGGAAAAGGATTGGCCGATGGCTGCGAGGTTTTAAACGGGGGCCAGTGCAGCCCTAGCTTGGCAGAGGACCTGCAGATTCGCGTCTGCTTCAGGCTTCAGGCGCATCACCCCAGGTGTTCAGGGTTCACTGCATCGCAGATTGACGAGTAGATGCATTGTCTCAGGCGGCATGGCGGCCTGCGCAAAGCAGATCACGCGCTCACGACAATAAGAGGGCGCCTGCCCAGGCGGGCAGTCACCGCCTCTCCATTGTCGTTGTCCGTCCCGCACCGCAGCTTCCTACATAGCCCCACGAAAGCTGTCTGTTACCCCACCAGCACCTCTCGCACCACAAACGTTGCCCCGCGACGGACCACCCAGCCCTCTCGCCATACCCCCTTGATTTCCGTCAGACACTGCTCCCACCGCCGAAACATGTGCAGACACTCTGGCGCAGACGTTCACTCCCATGTGGACGTCACCAAGTCCCGCGAGGTGCTGCCCACCAATGTCAAGCCGATCCACTACGACCTGACCCTCGAGCCAGACTTCGAGAAGTTCACGTACGAGGGTTCGGTGACCATCGAGTACGTATGCAATCGGCAACCGTAGAGCGAAGTGCTGACAGTTGCGCAGTCTAGACGTTGTGGAAGACAGTACCTCGATCTCGCTCAACACGAACGAGCTCAAGATCCACTCGACCAAGGTCACTGCTGGCGACGAGGTCATCTCCAGCAATCCCAAGATCACACACGACGAGGAGAAGCAATGGACAAAGGTCGCTTTTGAGAACACAATTCCTGGCGGCAGCAAGGCGAAGCTCACCATGACCTTCACTGGCACGCTCAACGACGACATGGCTGGCTTCTACCGCTCATCGTCGAAGGCAGCCGACGGCTCAGACACATGGTTGGCTACCACACAGATGGAACCCACTGATGCTAGGCGGGCATTCCCCTGCTTCGACGAGCCGGCGCTGAAGTCGAAGTTCACTGTCACCCTGGTTGCGGACGAGAAGATGACTTGCTTGAGCAACATGGATGTGGCTTCAGAGAAACAGGTGGACTCGAAGGTTATCAACGGCAAGAGGAAGGCCGTCACTTTCAACCCTACCCCACTCATGTCCACATACCTCCTGGCGTTCATTGTCGGAGAGCTCAACTACATTGAGACAAAGGATTTCCGTGTTCCTGTCCGAGTTTACGCACCAAAGGGTAGCGATATCGAGCACGGCAGGTTCTCGCTTGACCTCGCTGCGAAGACGCTCAAATTCTACGAAGAGACCTTCGACAGCTCGTTCCCCTTGCCAAAGATGGATATGGTTGCCATTCCTGACTTCAGTGCCGGTGCCATGGAGAACTGGGGCTTGATCACATACCGTGTCGTGGATATTCTCATCGATGAGAAGAACGCCGGCGCGTCCACTAAGCAGCGTGTTGCTGAGACTGTTCAGCACGAGCTTGCGCATCAGTGGTTCGGCAACCTGGTTACCATGGATTTCTGGGAAGGTTTGTGGCTCAACGAAGGATTTGCAACATGGATGTCCTGGTACTCTTGCAACGTCTTCTACCCTGACTGGAAGGTCTGGGAAGGCTACGTCACAGATACGCTTGCCAGTGCTCTGTCTCTCGACTCGTTGCGTAGCAGCCATCCCATTGAAGTTCCTATCAAAAGGGCGGACGAGATCAACCAGATCTTCGATGCTATTTCGTACTCGAAGGGTTCGAGTGTGATCCGCATGATCTCAAAATATCTGGGCGAGGACGTCTTCATGGAGGGTATCCGCAGGTACCTGAAGAAGCATGCATACGGAAACACTCAGACCGGCGATCTTTGGGCCGCTTTGTCTGATGCCAGTGGCAAGGACGTGGAGAAAGTCATGGACATCTGGACCAAGAAGGTTGGCTTCCCTGTTGTCAGCGTTACTGAGAAAGCAGACTCCATCCACCTCAAGCAGAACCGTTACCTCCGCACTGGTGACGTAAAGCCTGAGGAGGATGAGACGCTCTACCCAATCTTTTTGGCTCTGCGAACTGAGGCAGGTGTCGATGAGGATGTCACATTGTTCGAACGTGAGAGGGAACTCAAGCTGAAGAACACAGATTTCTTCAAGCTGAACGCCGATCACTCTGGTTTTTACCGCACATCGTACACTCCTGAGCGATTGGAAAAGCTCGGTGTTGCCGCTAAGAAGGGTCTTCTGTCTGTTGAAGACCGCGCTGGTATGATTGCCGACGCGGGTTCTTTGGCTGCTTCAGGTTATCAGAAGACATCTGGTATTCTGTCGCTACTTGACAGCTTCAAGCAGGAGCCAGAGTACGTCGTTTGGTCAGAAATTGTCACCCGCATTGCCACCCTTCGTGGTGCCTGGATGTTCGAGGACCAGAAGGTCAGAGACGCCCTCAAGAAGTTCCAAGGTGAACTGTGCAGCAAGAAGGCCCACGAATTGGGATGGACTTTCACTGAGAATGACGGTCATCTTGAGCAGCAATTTAAGGCCATGATGTTCGGAGCGGCAGGCTTTGCAGACGAGACCATCAGCAAGGCGGCATTCGAGATGCTGGAGAAGTTCAAGGCTGGCGACAAGAAGGCCATTCATCCCAATCTTCGGGGAAGCGTCTACGCAATTGTTTTGGACCAGGGTGGCAAGGCAGAATACGACATTGTCGAGAACGAGGCCATCAATGCCGAAACAAGCGTTGAGCGCAACACTGCGCTGCGCGCGCTCGGAAGAGCCAAGTCCCCTGAGCTCATCCAGCGTACGCTCGCCCTTTCGCTCAGCAAGGACGTCAAGACGCAAGACATCTACTTACCGTTGTCCGGCCTTCGGGCACATGCAGAGGGATGCGACGCTCTCTGGAAGTTCACCAAGGACAACTGGGATGAGCTTGTGAAGAGGCTCCCTGTTAGTCTGCCGCTGTTGAGCTCAGTCGTAGCCATGGCTACATCGAGCTTTACCCACCGAGAGCACATCAAGGACATCGAGGCTTTCTTCAAGGACAAGAACACCAAGGGCTTCGACATGTCTCTCTCACAGGCTCTCGACAGCGTCAGCGCAAAGGCTGCTTGGCTGGAGCGTGATTCTGAAGACGTCAAGGCTTGGCTCCAAGAACACAAGTACTTGTAGTAATCTCCAAAGGTCTACCAGTGTTGTTACCGATACAAGATGTCATATACGCTTCAAGATAACAACCAGACGATTGTAAAATACCAATATAGTAATAGACACACCTCTAACTTTCACGTGCACTTGCCTGCCCATTTTGCATGTGACTATGAGAAAGACACTGGCCCAACAGTGACAATTCGGGTTAGAAATGCCGTAAGGGTTCCGAAAGTGGAGACACGCGTCAGCACTGCGTTCCCCAACACGCCATGCCGCTAGATGTCAGGACACTCAGTCAAGGCTTCAGGCCAGACTGGCTACAAGACATTGGTCGAGCGGCGCAAGGTTGAAATTGACGCAAGCCAATTCAGGCGCTCCGCCCTTCCAACTTCCAAACTGGCACGACTGGCTGCATCCGCTCGCTGATTCCGCAACACCACAATGCCCATCGAACATATCAAACACCGCGCTTTCGCATAGCAACGCAGCGCTTGACCCGCCACATACGACACGCCGTTTCAACCGCATGCCATACTCTAGATATCTTAGCGAAAAAAGACTGTAACATTGCTCAGCGCAATGCACGATCAGGACCCTTCAGACACGCAGCTGGATGCGCCTACCGTTTCTGAAGTCGAAGCTCTCGAGCTGTTCCGCCGTTCGCCGCACCCATACCTTCGTCACAGAGCAGACTTCAATAGCACACATACGCCGAGCGACGCACCCACCAACAGTGTGTTAGCGTCTCAAACACCGTCTCGCTCCTCCGACCGCACAATATCAGACCAAGACGGCAGGAAGCGCAGGAAACTCGACTCACACTCGCCGAGCGAGAGTGGGACCGAGGCAGATGATGAAGGCTACCAATTTGTGAAGGCATTACCTGCACCTCCTTTGAGACCCCGCAAAGGTCTACGCGACAGAAAGGGTTTGCGCGAGGAGGGGCTCAGTCCGTTGCTGACTCCCACGCAAATCGAGGAGGAAGTGCGAAACTACCCAAATGAATACTTTAAAGATGAAAAGCACATATCGAAGACAGGGGATGCAGACTCGATGGGTGAAGAAGCCCGAGTCGCTAGGCAGAAGTACATAAAGAGACGGCGCAACGAAGTGGTTAGGAGGACGACCGAGACCGCTCTGTTAGCTGGAATCAGCGTTCTGGCTGTCAGTGGCTGTTGCTGCTGGTCGAAACTGCTCGAGTGGCATAGAGGTCAGTTTGTTGGCTTGAAAAGGCTGTTTGTAGCGTGTGGCTAATCTATGCTCAGTAGAATTTGCTACTCATGCTGCAGTCATGGCAGGTGCCATAGGCGTGTATCCGCTCAGGCTGTTGTATCACTCATGGCAAGCAACCCCGACCTTGACTATGAAAGTCCGTCAGCGGATACGAATACCTGCATCCTTCGATCCGGCACCGATACTCTATCCTGCCATACTGCCCGTTTTGATTTCGATATCTCTGTTTGCCTCATACCCCAAACCATTACTAGCTAACATCATACTCGGATTGGCTGCTTTACCCCCACAGCTCATACCATTCGGTAAACCGCAATTAGGTTACTCATCGGCTCATTGGATCGTCTCTATTCTACCACTACTGGCTTCAGAACACACAGACATACCTTCAAAGCTACTCGCGCCCCGGCCATACAAACTGAAGCTCCCTCCGCCGGAGCAAGGGCTTGATCCTGACGTTCTGGCGATACTATTTCCGCTGCACCAAGCACTACTTCCGCCACTCTACTACCTCACCACCACTAGCTTACTTTCTACGGAACTTCACCTGTTGTCAATCGGGCTGATCAACCTTCTGCTTTTCACTACTTCCCCCCAGGCCGATATTCTCAAGACCTTAATGTGGCTCGGTGGTGTTGGTCTCTTCGTATCATGTGGCAAGGTCCTCAAGTGGGGTGTTGCGCTCGCGAGGATCCCTCGGTGGCGTTTTAGGCGCGCTGGCCAAATGATTAAGAACCAGCAGTCCTTCCTTCATACTTTGCAGGAAAGCCTGCGGCCCAAACAAAGCCAGGGTACAACCCGAGGTCATGTTTCGGACAGCGATGCTGACGAGGACGAGCCTACTTTAAGAGGACTCCGCCAGAGAGCCATCAGCTTCAAACTGAGCATTCAGGATTCTATTCGCAACAGCAACTTGACGAAGAATGACGAACCTCAATCAGCTGTTGATCCAGTCAGAAATGATTTCAATGACATGAGGACCGACGCGACTCGTCCAGATGGTCCAGGACGCACACGCAGAAACACATTGCCAGCACTCGTCGCAGATGATCATACTGCGAAACACCGACTTTCAAGCCGGAAACGCTCAAAGTCGATCGTGCAGTCCTACCTGTCCTTGACACCGACTCAGGCTGTTGTCCGGAGGTGGGCGTACGCAGGTTACTTCTACGCAGTTGTCGTATTAATAATCCTTGGACCTTTGAGACACATCATTGGTACGCATGCATTGGGCAACAACGAACCATTTGGCTGGGCGATCAGTTACCTTCTCGGTAACATCCAGCGAGTGCGCTGGGAAGTCTTCCGCTGGGATCTCGACTGGTGGATTAATCTCCCCCCTTTGCGAGATTCAGACGATCTGGCACAAACGGCAGCCACACTTCCACTAGCCGACTACATTCGCACCATCATCCTCGGCGAAGCGAATACTCGACTTCTACTCTGCGCATACTGTGCGGGCACTATAGTCGTCGGCCTGTTGTCCGTCTTCTCCCTCTCATCCCTGGTGGAAGTAGACACACGCAGGAAAGTATTTCACGGAACCATGGTGGCCATGTTGCTCCCCACCATCTACATCGACCCATGCTTCGTTGCATTGGCACTAGCGCTCGTCCTTGCGATATTCCTTCTCCTCGATTTGATCCGCGCAAGTCAATTGCCACCTCTGTCTCGGCCCATAGCGACGTTCCTCACACCATACGTCGATGGGAGAGATCTGCGGGGTCCAGTTGTCGTTTCGCATATATTCCTGTTGATCGGCTGTGCGATTCCACTCTGGCTATCTCTTGCGGGCGTCAGCCGCGCTGGAGAGGAGCCCTGGAAAGGCTGGGACGTCACGTCGAGAGATGTGAGTATGGTTGCCGGCGTTGTCTGTGTGGGCATGGGCGATGCGGCAGCGTCCCTCATCGGCAGACGCTATGGCAGACGCAAATGGCCATGGGCAGGGGGGAAGTCTCTCGAGGGCTCGCTGGCGTTCGCAGTAGCTGTCACTGTCGGTCTGGTGTTTGCTAAAGTTTGGCTGCATCTTGGTTGGGGTGAGCGTGAGGCAGCCCCGAAGAACGTCGTGCAGTGGGCGACAGACGTAGCTTCTACTATCGGCAAAGCAGCACTGTGCGCGGCTGGTGCAAGTTTCAACGAGGCGGTGCTTACAGGTGGTAACGACAACGTTATAGTGCCTGTAGTGCTGTGGATCCTCGTCCGAGGAGTGAGGCTATAAAATTATCATTTAACATAGACCACGCATCAAATGAATACTAGCGGAGGTACAAGTACTTTCGATCAGACAGATCAAAATTCGGCCTCCGCCTTTGTATTCCCAGATACGTGACGTGAATAACAGCCTACACCATTTCGCCAGCTCCGAGGAAGACACAGTTCCGCACAGGAACCGCTGCGGACCTCAGTATTTTACGTCGCAAGATACGACCATAAAAGGTAAGCAACTCGTAAACGCCAATCCCCCAAGGTCCAATCAGGGCGACGAATTATCAGACCATCTTTTTCCCGACAAACCCCAGTATTAATTCCCCGCTCACGATCCTAGGCGCGGCAGCAGGGACCAGCGTATAAGACGGTCCTCATTGGATGATCCGGGACGGAGCACAGACTCGATGGACTATCAGCCAACCATGCCAGCTCGGACGATTGCCTAACACTACATTTCTTGCAGGAGATCAACTCGCTTGTTGCTGTCTTGAACGTGCGGTGACCCACACGTTGGTGGGTTGGCCTGTGGATAGTGCGATGGGGGCCATGTTTGACGTGTTTAAGGCTATTTCTGCGAGCGGCATGTCGTCTTCTTGATTTCTGGATTCTGATTTCTGATTCCTGACTTCCCTCTCAATTCGTCCTGGTCTCTGCTTGTGCTCAACCGTGCAACCATATCCGCACCATGGAACTACTCCCATCGTCTCTCTCCCAGGCCACAGCCATCCTATCTCTCCTCGTCCTCTCCGCCCTAGCCTTCCGCATAATCCACACCCAATTCCTGCACCCCCTCTCCGCCTTCCCAGGACCATGGTACCTCTCCTCCTTCTCGCTCAGCATGGCGCTGATCTCCCTCACGAAACGTGAGCCCGAGTACCTCATGTACCTCATCTCGAAATACGGATGTAACTATTTCCCCCAAAAACGCCCACTTCCACCACCACTACCACCATTCCAGAAGTAGATATCGCAAACACTAACCCACCCCAAAGCCGAAAACCCAATCCGCATCTCCCCAACGATGCTCCTCTTCCCCCGCGCCGACGCCCTAAAAGATATCTACCGCTCCCCCTCCTGCAACCTGAAAACCAATCTCTACGGCTCCGGCGTCCTGGGTCCTCCGCACCTGTTCTCCACGCTCGACGGCGAAGAGCACCGGATCCTGCGAAAAGCACTCGCCAACGCGCCGTGGACAATCGGAGGGCTGAAGAGTCAAAACTGGGAGGCGCGGTTTGACTCGCAAATCAGCTTGTTTTGTGAGAAAATGGCCGCTCACGCGCACGCGGGGCGGACGGTGTGTCTCAGCGACAAAGTAGCCGAGTTCGCAGCAGACATCATGAGCATGGTGAGTTTCACGACCCCGTTTGGGTGCGTGGAGAGGCAGGAGGATGTGCGCGATATCTTGAAGAATTGGAGGCTGGGACTCAGCTTCTTTGGGTTCGCGGTGCGGTGGAGGTGGTTCAGGGATGTGGTGCTGCAGGCACCGGTTGTGGGGCTGTGGTTCCTACCCAAAATCGAGAACGGGAGTGGGATGGGCTGGTTGATGTGTGAGGCTGATCGGCAGGTGTGTGCGCGGGAGGAGATGAATAGGAGGGAGGAGAAGGGTGGCGAGGAGGCGCCGAAGGACTTCATGCAGCAGTACGTTCCAATGTTTACCCCCAGAACCACCCCTCTCCCAGGGTACACGTACACAGGCGGACCAGATAGGCTAACCCGCGTCCGCTTCCACCAGCTGCCTCGACGCCCGCCTCCCAGACGGCACCCCCCTAACCGCGTCCCAGAAACGGGCACACATCACGCTGCTCATCCAAGCAGGCGCCGACACAACAGCAACAGCAATGGGATGCATCCTGCGCTTCCTCGTCACGCACCCGCACGCTCTCACCAAGGCCCGCGCAGAACTCCACGCCGCAGACCGGGCCCACCACCTCTCCACGCCGATCCAGTTCGAAGAAACGCGCAAGCACCTGCCCTACTTCATCGCTTGTATTAAGGAGGGTCTCCGCCTGCAGCCTCCAGGCACGAATCTGTATGCCCGCGTGGCGCCCAGGGACGGCAAGGTCGTAGATGGCCATTTTATCCCTGGGGGAACGGAGATAACGTCGTACGCGTATTGTGTCCAGCGGGATCGGGGGTTGTATGGCGAGGATGCGGAGGAGTTTAAGCCGGAGCGGTGGCTTGTCAGTGAGGAGAGGGCGTTTGAGTTGGAGGCTGCGCAGTTTACGTTCGGGATGGGGCCGAGGGTGTGTTTGGGGAAGGATGTCGCGGTTATGGAGATGTACAAGTTGCTTCCTGAGGTGAGTCTTCGAGGCCCTGCTTGGTGATCAGGCGGCTGACAGAAACAGATTGTGAGGCGGTTTGATATTGAGCTTTTGGAGCCAGGAAGATATGTGGTTGATGGTGGTGTTGCTTATAACGTTGGCTTCACAGGGAGATTGACGCTCAGACCGTCTGTGGCGGGAGCTGCCTAGTAATCATTGCCTACTTGCATCGACGGACAATGAAATATTGTAGGCATTATGATATTTAGATGAACGTAGACTGATGTTGTCATCTAGCATCTCATGTTTAAGACTCTCGAGTCTATATTAGCTTACTCTTGCGAACAACAAATGACCAGGGTATCATCCGCAATATCCACCTTACTCCAGTAATGCATGCTCAATAATGTTTTCGCTCTCATAATTCAATGCAACAATCCCCCGCCACAAAAAGCCATACACGCATGGCTAGCAGGCAACGACCACTAGGTTCCGCATGTGCGGCCATACCTATTCGAACAAGTTTGGAGCAAGCCTGGCTCTTAGTTGTCAGCCTCGGCTTGCTGCCTTTGCAATCTCAGATGCTCGGAGGCAGCTGTGAATTCCTTCAGGAGTTCCTGCTTCTTGCCGGCTAACTCCTGGAATGCTTTTGCAGACTGCTCGCACTGACGCTCGAGTGCCATATCCACCAAACGCTCTCCATCCTCCGCAAAGGCGTCGGCAACATCAGTCACTGCAGTCTCGTTGTCCACGATGTGGCGTACAACCTGCTTGGAAGTACGCAATAGCTGATCATGGAGGTTGCGCTGATGTGGTTGAAGGGCCGCTTCCCATTCGATCTCATCCGCTCGCGAAGTCGGGGGTGAAGGCTCAGGCTCAGATGCATCAGAAGAACCATCTCGAACACTTGATGAAGCTCGAACAGGAGGGGAGGATGGAAACTGCAGATCATATCCTTTCTCTCCGCGACGTTCTGGCGGATCAATCGCTCGGTCAATGAGTGTTGTCTCGTCATCTGGATCGATGATGCCCGCGCGATAGTCTAGTGCGTCGGGTAGAGTATCATCAATTGCTTCTGGTAGAGCAGAGATAACAGAACCATTTTGCTGCACTCGCTCTTCTGCTGTAGCCATATCAAAAGAACGGGATCTTCTCGCAGCTGTACGAGGAGCGGGACTGGACCTCTCAAAAAAGGATGTGGCTCTTTCTGTACGAGTAATCTTGTTGCAGCTTAGGCCGCTTGGCAGCTCGTCGGCTTCATGATCTTCTTGAGACGGCTCTGCCAGTATTTCCGAGGGCTCTTCGTGCTTCGCGCTATCTTCAACACTGCTTTCTCCAGTCAATTTGCGGAGGAAATGTGTCGGATTCTTCTGCCCACGTCGTTTCTGAAACGGGTCGCTCTTCGCGGTCTCCAAGTCCCCTCTGTACTTCTCCATGTGAACTTCGTCCTGGTCGGCATGGCCTGAAATAGCCGTTGACTCTGCGTGTGGCGAATCGGGGACCTTTTTGGTGTTGCTAGAAAGAATCTCAGTATTTACTGGAGTGTGGCCAACACCGAAGTCCTCTGCATGAATCAGTTGGCTGCGTGGCGTGGATGTTTGAGGCAATACGGGGAGATCTTCCAGGTCTCTGTGAATATTGACAGGCGTTCGCGACCTTGGTGTGGTCTGTATCCTTTGAGTCCTAGCCCTGCCTGGCGTCGAGGCGGGCTGGCCCGGTCTCTTAAATGCTGCTGCAGCGGCTCCAATTGGACTCTTGGACTTGATTAGCGATCCAATCAATGAAGGCCGTACCGAGATTCCCTTCTGGGTGATGGGTTTCTCAGCTGGTTGTTCCTTTGGCTTTTGAGGATGAGATGCGTCCATCCGAACCTCATTTCCCTGGGGTGCGTTCTCTTTTCCTGCCGTTGGATTGTTCGTAGAAGGTTGTGTGGTGTCGTCAAGTTTTTGCGATTTCTTCTTCAGTGATTGGATCTGCTCCGCTGCATCGCTGGATCCTCTCTTTCGCTTGGTCGACTTCGGTCTAGGTTTGAGGCCCTTAGGAGTGAAGCCTTCATCCTCTTCGTGTACTCTACGCCGAGCCCGTGTGGACCTCCCTGTTCCAGTACTGGCGGAGCTGCGAACCTTAGCTACCGACTCCGAGTCATACTCGTCCCCTGACGGCTCTACACTCTCCTCTTGATCACTGCTTGATATGACGATGGCAGCCGTACTCTTGGTTGCTCTAGTCTTGGTTGTCTTCGAAGACCCCGACTGTGGATTTTGAGTTTGCGCAACCTTGGCAATGGTCGCCTTGGATACTCTTCGCAACTTTCCGTTTCTTTTCTCATCAACGGCTTGGTTACTCGAACCGCGTCTCTTCTCCGGTTGATCTGATGAGACAAGCTCCGTGGAAGATTGGCGGGGTGCCTGCCTGAGAGTGTTTTTTCTTGCAGACCCGGTGGTCTTGGCAGCGGACATCGCCATGCTTTTACATGCGTCCTGAAGCCTAGCCTCGAATTCAGCAGCGTCATCACGTCTGTGGAACGATATTCTGAACTCAGACGCTTTGTGCTCCGATGAGTCCAAACGATATATCGGCGACTCGGGCTGCAGCATCATGGCCAGGGTATGCATGCTGTGCTCTGAGTGGCCTTCTTGGCTTGCGTATGGTGATTCCTGTCGTAAGTCTATCTTTTTGATGTGGCTGACAGGCAACTCGATGAAGTGGAACTTGGTGAGTGTGGAGTTTGATACCACGACGGTCAGGCGGCCTTTTTCAATGGTAGCAACCGCAGATCTGCCGGTCCATTGAAGGTCACCGTCCGTGAATATAGACATAGGATACAAAATCGTGGCATCGGTAGCCGAATCAGTGAGCTTGAGGCTGCTGAGAGTGTCCAGATATGTCTGAAACTGATCCATCCATGGTTCGCCGGCTTCTTCTGGAAAATTCGGGGCGCTGTGTGGAACTCTGTCTGAGGCCCAGAAGTCTGTGAAGTCCATGCCAGCTTCGAGGCCTTGTCTTATGATAAGACCAGCAACGATTTTGTGTTCCTCACTCTCCTCGGGGTCAAGGATGATGTTACCAACACGAGACGGTCCCCGCGTGAGCTTCTTCAGGCGCTGGACAACAGCGGCAGACGCGCGCATCATCCCCACCAACGCGACGCCAGCCCATCTTCGACGACCATCTGAACAGCCTGGATTGCAGAACGCGTCCAGGTAATTGTGAGCAACATCGGGCAACCTTGGACCAGTGTATTTGCCAGCAGAGATCAAGGCGACTATCTGTTTTTGCGATTCGGTGTTATCAGGGAACAGAAGCTGGTTGTCGAACAGTTGCGCGCTCATCACGTAGCTTGGAACGGTTGACTAGCGGGAAGCAAGCAGCATCTGGGAGAAGAGCAAAATAGGAAAAGGTTTTGATATGAGCGGGGAAATCGGATGGAAGCCAATATGAGATAAGCGCGCGGTCTGTTGTGGAAATTTGACGCCGTGGGCAGGCGCAAATGAAGAGGTGGGAAATTGTAAGTCGCGTCGACGCGTTTGACGTCAAGTGAAGTAGGCGCGCCGCGAGAGTACCCAATGAGCCTTTCGCTCACCGCAACTTCAACCGCACCTGCGTCACAGAAGAACCTAGCAAGCAAGTTCGAAATGTTGCATGAGATGAAAGAGCTAGGAGAGTAAGTGTACACCTCCTTTTCACCGGCACCTGTACGGCATTCATTCTTCGCCACGATGGTTGCACAGCAGCACTGCCCAAGGCGGTTACACCCGCGCTGCGGGGGCGGTGATGAAAAGGCGTAAGCGCGCTGGTGCCTCCAAAAGCGCGTAGATGATGGAGTCGTGGTGACTGCACGTGTCTTCATTCTGAGGGAAGTCTTACCACTTCCTCCGTGGCGAAAATTATGCTTGTAAAGCATAGAGTACAGGATGTATGGTGATGTGGTCAGTGATGTGGCCGACAATGTGGAGGGGCAGATGCGGCTAGTGCGCTTACGGTATCCGCCTCAGGCTCTCGCTCCGAGCCAGGTCGGCCCAAAGAAGCACCGTTTGCTGGCCCTATGCCCAGTGCCCGAGGCTCTACCGTTCGGAAAAAATATGTTTAACTAACCACTAATTCCATGATACTCTTGATAAGGTATAGGGATCTAGTAACGGCTAAATCAACAAACGTAACGGCCGGAGGCGTACGCGCTACACCACACTGGACTGCACCTTGCCAGCGCGGATGAGACGCTTGGCAAAATGCAGGAAAGGCATTTTGACTGGAGGTCTTCAGTTCTAGTTGGCACGATGAAAATAAATAAAAGAACCTTTATGATAGTTACGTTGCTGATTAGACTAGCCACGTATTCGCTTTCTAATAATTGAACCCTTCAAAATTGTCAAGCGTCTCGTCGGAGCTGGCAAGGTGCAGTAGCTGCAGCCACCGGTCAGCCTCAAAAACGAACCCACCATAGAATGGAGTCTGCGCATGATGGACCATTTAATATCTGCTTACTTGCGCTGTAACTAGATGATACCGAGGTTGTCACTCCGTCTGCTCCAATATGTAGGACTCAAACGCACGTAATTTGCGTAATCGTGCGGGTACGGACTTAGAGTCAGCCCATCGTTCCGTGCTGCGGAGTTTTAACTCACCGGCGATTCCCAGGCTTCAATTCCAGGGTTCTTGATGCAATGATTGTTCAAAGCCATCGAAATTCAAATCGTATCTAAATTTGCCTTTTGAGATCCGACGTTTTCTCGATATTCCATAGACTGACCCTTTTGTTGTGGATATTGACTATACTACCTGTCGCGACACCATGTCTGAGAACCCATCGAACGAATCAATCGATGCACCGTCCACTGTACCAAGCATCAGTCCAGCAAGGCTGCATACCATTATTGCAGGATTATGGTTCTGTCTGTTTATATCCGCTCTAGACGGGACTATTGTTACGACTGCCCTGGTTGAAATCTCGAGTGGCTTCAAGGCATTAGAGCAGGCAGCATGGCTGATCACAACCTACCTACTCACATACAACAGTAAGTGCTTCAGCTGTAGGTTCTATAAGACAGAAATAACCATCGACAGGCTTCTTGATGATCACTGCAAAGTTCAGCGATATCTGGGGCCTCAAGAATGTCCTCCTTTCGTGTGGAGCTATCTTTTTGATTTCTTCAATGGCGTGCGGAGCAGCTCAGACCATGAACCAGCTGTAAGTAAGATGCTCCTAGCGCCAGCAAGACGCTGATCATGTAGTATCATCTTCCGTGCCTTCCAAGGTATTGGTGGCTCTGGCTTATACTCGCTCACCTTTGTCTCGATACTGAAACTCGTTGTCCCGGAGAAAGTCGGCTTCTACTCCGGTCTGATCAGCTCGGTCTTCACAATGTCCAACCTCTTAGGTCCACTGCTTGGCGGTATCATTGCGGATCGGTCGACGTGGCGTTGGATCTTCTTCATGAAGTACGTGTGAACCACACAGACCATTTTCTTATTGGCTGACATGCAGTATAGTGGACCTATATGTGCTGTGGCAATGGCATTGATATTCTTCGCGATGCCTAGTCTGAAAGATGGCAAGTCAAACACTGAACGCCTTCGCGGTTTCGATGGCATCGGCGGCATCCTCTCTATTTGTTGGCCAATCCCACTTATCTTTGCTTTGCAAGAGGCAGGCGTGAAGTTTCCATGGAGTAGTGGAACCATCATCGGTACTCTGATTGCTGGAATCCTCTTATTTCTCATGTTCGGTCTGTACGAAACCTGGGTCACATATCGGACTAAGATGGAGCCCATCTTCCCAATGAGCTTCTTGCGAAATCCTTCCATGGCCCTCCTGCTGCTGTAAGTCACTGTTCTTGGCATCTGTTGTGGTTCCTCTAATCAAATCTTAGGAGCGTGTTCCTCCTCGGCATGCCCTTCTACGCGATCTTCGTGCAACTTCCACAACGCTTCCAGACTGTCAATCTCACTACGGCTGAGCGTGCGGGCATTCTGCTCCTCCCTTGTACGCTAATCGCGCCAATTGGAGCCCTGATTGCTGGTCTTGTCACCAAGAAGATCGCGACAGAGTATGTTTTCATCATGGGTACAGCCATCATATGCCTCGGCACAGGCCTTCTAGGAAGTCTCCCCACTCATACACATATATGGGCCGGCACATACGGCTACGAAATCATCGTTGGTTTGGGTATGGGACTATCCAGTCCACCGGGATATATGCTGCTGTCAACCTCTGTGGCAGAGAAAGATACGTCAGTCGGCACTGGCGCATTGAATATGATGCGCACACTCGGCGGGTGCATCGCAGTCGCCATCTGCGCAGCTTTGCACCGCGAGTACACATCTGACAGACTGCCAATGTACCTTTCACCTGAACAGATCACCGCTGTTCAGACATCCGGTGTGGCGCTTGCACGGATGCCAGAGGCGGTGAAGAACAACGTCGCAGGGGTCTTCGGCAAGAGCTACAATCGGCAATTCCTCATCATGACAGCTTTCACAGGGCTGAATGTACTTGTCACCATAGTATTGGCTCTTGTGAGAAAGAGAGCAGGCATATTTGGAAAGATTGCACTTCAGAAAGAGAACGAGTTTCGCAGAGCGGCCGAGGAAACAGCGGATGAAGAGAAGATGCCAACGAGTAAAGAGAAGGGGGAAGCGACTGGCAGCCAGGCATCGACATCAGTCAACGAATCCAATGAAGTCCTCGCAATAGTTGTGGAGCCAGAGAAGGCAAAAGTGTAATTAACAGAAGCGTCGTTAGTAGCATTTGGGCAACTTTTGACCCGACTACAGTATTATCAATTTAGATCTTTTGACAAACTCTCTACGCAACTACAGCACCTTACCAGCTCCGAATGCCCACTTGGCGTTATGCAAGATACTGAAGACCTTCTAGCTGATTGGTGCAGACTTCTAAAAGGTTCTAGCTCTTAAGATGGCTACACATCTGATCAGTTTTCTAGTTCCTATGCGCTCTTCTAGTTGAATCCTGCAAAATTGTCGAGTGGCCACTCGGAGCTGGAAAGGTGCTGTAACAATCAAAAGGTGACAACTAGCAAAGCACTACACTGTCCCCTCAACCGGTAAATCATGGTTGAGAAAAGAACCGTTCACAAATTTATGCTCGAATAAGCTGAGATAACAATCGACACTCTCCAAGACCCGATCGCGGGGTCTGATCTGGGGAAAGGGCAGGGGCGTCCGAAACATGTGTCAAGAGAACAATCAGGTAGACTCCCCGGCCGGAAAGCTGCGACATTAAAAGCGACACTTTCGCTGTATTTGCTTTCATAAAATGTCTCAAAAGACCACTTGCACTGGCGGCCAAGGGTTCTAGTGCTCCGAAACATTCCCTGAGATGGGGCTTGGCTGGGCTTGGGGGGATGTGGAGTGGAGGCTAGACGGTGCGGAGGCCCTGCGGCTCAAATCTTAGCGCCGTCAACAATATCGTTGGATTCTGGACGAGGCGAGGAATATGCTTGGGGCTGCATTATGTGCATTTTCTTCGCTGACCATGATTTTGGTGCGTGTGTGTTGTCCCTGGTAATTGCATGTTGGCAATACGGATGCCAGGCGGCTATTGCGTGCAGTAGTGTTGAGAGTGGATCCTTGGCAATTTGTTAATTTGGCGATCCCGAATTCGGTGGTCTGGATGCGAGCTGGTGCGATAGAAGGATCACATAACGGTACTGTGCACACCGCGGTGACATCGCGAATGCTGTTTGCTTTCTTGATTTCGACATAACATAATCTGTTTTGGTCGACGAGGCTTTGGCGGGAATCATGAAAGTGCAAACAAACTGGAGTAGCGGGCCACTGCGACGATCAACGTTTTGTATCAACCATGTTCATTTAGATATCTGAACTCATTACCACGGCTCCTTCTACTACGATCTTTTGCGTGATCGAAGGAAGCCACATTAACAGAACCCGATTTGGTACACACATTATACAGGTGTATGGCTCTTGCCAGTCCACGTTTGGTATCCGACCATGCTTTCGTCTTTGCTCTCTCTCTTAACTCTTCCTATCCACCTCCTCTCCTATCCTCGGGGGTATCTTATGCGCGGTTGGCGTTCTTCTGCATGGGGTTATTAGGAGCCTGTAGGGAGATGGGGAAGCAGGATGACGTACGCGCTTGGAGATGAAAAGACCAATCAACAAGCAGAAGACGAGGAAGACAATGACGAGGACGACAATGACACCGGGCTCGCGCTGGGCCCAGTTGTCACGCTTGGCCAGCTGGGCCATGGCGTACTCGCTGCGAGCGGCAATAAGGTGAGAGATAGCGGCCATTGTGTTGGATATGGAGTTCTATAGTCACTCAGTCAGAAAGGTTCATCAATGCACTGTATGCAAGAACGCGTCGCGACAAAAGGCAGTCCAAGATCAGGGCGCAATGATAATCGACCGAGCAACATTCCGGGTAGAGAGTCCACATCTAATGCAGGGCGACATCAGAGCTCTTGCGACGGCGACACCAGGCTCCAGACGTGCCAATTGCTCGAGAACAGAAAGGTATCGAGCATACCTTTGGTTGAGACGGTCCTCTGTCGAAGCGGTGTTGAAGTCCTGGGGATTATTGAAGCTCTCGAAGCTGTTGGTAGGCGAGGAAGCTGATTAGCGGATCTCCACAGAACGTCGCGACAGAGGTTAACGTGGACTCGACGGAAGAGCAAGACAGGGCATCAAAGACGAAGAGCCGCAAGAGATGGAGGCCGCTATCCGCTTTTAAATGCACCGGGTTGCCGAAAATTTCTTCAGAGTGAGGCATTTGTTTGGTTCCTGTTTGGCCGCCCGTGCCCGGCGGAAGCCCGGTAATAAAGTTGCATGGGGCGGACGATCGCCTAGTCAACGAAAATGTGGACTTACTCTGGACTGTGGACGGCTCTGCGGAGAGAACGGAGGATGGGATTGAGATTGAGCAGAGTGAAGAGGAAAGCGTTGCAGCGACAGTTGGGAAGAAGAGGTTGGGGCCTTGCAACCTTAACGCGATCCGCCGGACATGGGAAATACGCTAGACCCAGCAGCCAATGGCGCGCAATAAGAATTGACGTGGGTTCAAGACGATCGCGGCCGCTCTCGAAACGCGTGCAACTTCACCAAAACTCCTGGGCGCGGTGCGCGCTCAATTGCTGGCGGCTAGCTGCAGCACACTGAGACCTGCCTCCAAACCTGGTCTCCAGCGGCCGCTGGGAGCTGCGAGCTGCGAGCTGCTGCTTGCGCTGTGGGGAGCTCGCAGCTGCTCCGCAAAGGTCGGCCTGCGATGCTGCAGCCGCCGCTGACGCTACCGTGACGGGTCGCCATGGGACCCATGCAGCGCCGCACTGTTACTGCTGTGCGTGAGCAAGCAGAGCCATTATGTCATTTGCGCGGGCTGCTTATCAGTCGCTGCACCAAAGCTCGCGACCGGCCGTCGCTCGCACGAGGGCAGCAGCAGTCGGTCGTGGGGCGCGAGGACAGACCGCGACCAGGGTCAAAATGCCTCATTTCAACAGGTGCGAGCCTCTCAATAGCGCGAACGCTACTGAGAACGCTCGGGCAGAGAGAAACACGGCCCACGGAGAAAGCGTGGGATGGTGGAGATCCTAGCTGCATGCTGAGACGCCAAGCAGCTTCAGCCCCAGATTCAAAGGCTTGACGAGTAGCCTGCAGCAGTCGGCGGCCGACTTCTGTCGAACATGCCTAAGAATTCGACTGCATTCAATTCCTGCCGAAAGCGATGCTAGCTGTCATGGCGAGTGGGCTGCTCCACGTCACCTGTGCTGTGTTGGCACCGCATCCGGTTATTTATTAGAATTACTGGGCCCAACGGGTGAGTTACCTATCACAGCAGCCGAGGCAGCGCGCTACCGTTGAAGCAAACAGTGGGCATCCTGAACAAGAGCCTCACCGCCGGGGTGTCTAGCGGGTGATGGCTATTACCCGATGTCGGAAGATTGTTGCCGTGGTGTTTATCAATTTTGTGTTCACCGGACAGCTATGAACAAGTGCACGCCTCAACACAATTCTGTGCAGAAGTCTGGCCATGCCTGTCTATACAACCGCCGTTACAACGTCGACGACACTTCACATTTGCTTCTACGCAACTGCGTCCTGGGCAGATGGATCATGATATTGCCGTTCATTGTTCGTGACCGTTGACGCATGCAAGCGGACCGCATCTCTAGCCTCCGCACACCGCCGCACTTCTAACCCCAGATTTTCGAAGGGTTGGGTATCCGCAAAACTAACAAGTACCTGACGATCTCCGTCCATACTGTTCAATCCTCAGTTCCTCCATATCCTCACTTGCTTGTCCGCTCCTCCACTGCCCACTTTGTCGCCATCGGGGCTCCAGTCCAACGCAAAGACTTGGTCTTTGTGACCAGGAAGGTCCTCCTTAAGCTTCGCAGTCCTCATGTCCCATACTTTGAGAGTAGTATCTTTGCTGCAACTGGCCAATAGCCTGCTGTCTGCAGAGAAGCTAGCCATATATACAGGCCCCACGTGCGCTCTGAGGGTGTTGAGGAACTTTCCGTCCCTCGCCGACCAAAGCTTGACGTGATTGTCCCACGCTGCAGATGCGAGAAGCTGGCCATCGGGCGAAAACACGACCTGGTTGATTTGCTTCTGGTGACCAGTCATCCTGGTAACCGGCTTTGGGCTGGTAAGAGGTGTCCATAGTATCAACGTGCAGTCTTCTGAGGCTGTCGCAAGGCGCTCCACGATTTCGCCGTTGATAGTGGCAGCTTTCTCGAATCGTGCTTTCGCTTTTGCTACCTTCTCCTCCGGTGATGCTGGAACCTTTCGTGTGTGGTCGTGGTACGCAGTACGCAACACGAAATCGGTGGAAAGAGCGAGATGATTCACCCAGTGTGCATGACCAGACAGAGTGCTAATCAGCGAGCCGGTCGCGGCGTTCCAGACCTTGATCGTCTTGTCGTGCGAAGCTGTGTAGATGCGTCCAGTGCCGCCCCATTTGACGCAAGTCACGCTGCCCTTGTGACCAGAAAGCGCATAGTCAATCTTCCCACCTACTGCGTCCCAAACGCGAACTGTACCGTCTTTTGATGACGATGCTACCCTTGGTCGTCCTGGCTCCTGTAGGTGGAATGGCTCCCAACAGAGCGACGTGATGAAATTTGTGTGTCCTTTCAGCGCGCCACCGATCTGCTTTCCTGTCTCAGGATCCCAGATCCTGACTTCATTGTCGTAGCCTCCGGAAGCCAATACCGAGCCGTCTGGAGAGTAGCTCACCGCGAGCACCCACCTGGTGTGGCCCTTCATCGTGTGCACCGGTGTACCAGTATCGCAGTCCCATATTCTCACTGTCTTGTCTCCACTTCCACTAGCCATGCGCCCTGAGTTTTTCGGCGAGAACTGCACTGCCAGGATGTTGTCTCCGTGTCCTGATACCGCTGCTGAGCATCTTGAGACGGCCTTCACCCTGAACACAGCCTGGGGCGCATATTGCAGCACAATCTCAGTCTCCGCCGATGCTTTCCCCGGCTTCACTAACGCATTATACAGATCCTCTTTGTCACCAAGTGCCTCAGTAGCCTCGTCGTGGAAGAACCGGTACGGTACCTGGTCGTCGGCTTGGTCTTTGAGATTGTTGAGCAAGATCTCAAGATTCTTGGTGGTTGCTTGTGAGAGTTGAACGGTGAGGACGGGCAGGCTGCCTGTCTCGCCTGTGGCCTGGTCGACAAAGCGTACTCGCACAGTGCCATCCGGGATCGTGTTGTCTACGTCTTGCTGTTCGCGCGTAAACTCGGCCTGCGCCCGCTTCTGGCGTTTTGAAGGCGGTGGGTATTGTGTCGCCATGGTGTTATTCAGACAGTCTTCCACGAGACTGTGCTTGGTATTTGGAAGAGATGTGTTTCTCTGAAATGTTGCTGCAGACGCTGCCGCACCCCACTGCACTTGCACTTTTTTCGTTATCGATAGCAGCAGCGCGCGCTAGTGACGCGCTTGGTCCTTGCCAACCGTCGGCCCTTACCCACAGCCTCCAAGCATGTCACACCTGTGTAGAGGAAACATTCAAGTGGCATAGAACACAGCTTCCAAGGTTGATCTAGACTGACCTTGCAGCACTAATCAAGATGGAACACCCTTCGAAGCCTTCCGCCTCTTACACCTCAGCTTCCACATCCTACGGCTATGGTGACTACACCACCACGACGTCACGACCCAGGACTCGCCCAGGCACAGGTAGGCCTTCGACAGCCCGGCCCAGGACGGCTGCTTCGACCATTGCCAGGGCTGAATCGCAGCATATGGTTTGTGCCGTCGCTGAATCCCGTGGTATCTCACCTACGGTCGGTCTTGCCTTCGTCAACCTCGATACGGGGGAGGCCGTGCTATGCCAGATCAATGACAGCCAGACATACGTCCGAACGATGCACAAAGTGAGAGTGTACTGTCCTTCAGAAATTCTCATCGTCAGAACAGCTTCCAGTCCCAAGTCAAAGCTGTACTCTATCATTGAGGAAGGCGGAGATGATATCGGCTATAGAATCACCTTGCTCGATCGCCGTTACTGGGCTGATTCGACAGGCTACGAATACATCCAGACTCTTGCATTTAAAGAAGATATCGAAGCTATCAAAATATCTGTTCAAGGAAATTACTACGCAATTTGCTGTATTGCAGCGGTGTGTGGTTTGTTGATCATGCATATCGAACGACTAATGTTGCCCAGGTCCTCAAGTACATCGAGCTCGCTTTGAATATGCAGTTTTCATACCATTCGCTCAGGATACGGTACGAGCCATCTGAAGGTTCAATGATGATTGATGTGTCCACTATCTACTCGCTCGAGCTCGTTCAAAATCTTCAAGACCCAAGGTCGAAGGATTGCCTGTTCGGGCTTCTCAATGAAACTCTGACAGCTATGGGAGCTCGCCTTCTTCGCAACAATATCCTACAGCCACTGACGGACCGCGGAGTGCTGAACGACAGATACTCCGCTATTGAAGAGCTGACGACGAAGGAAGAGATGTTCTTCGCTACGCGAGCTGGTCAGATGTCTGCCTTCAATCTCAATATGTGACGCTAAATCTGGACAGCATTGAAAGGTTTCTTGGACGCCGATAGACTACTCACTGCTGTGAGTAACAAGACGAGGGTTGAAGCAACGGCTGACCATTGTAGCTCATTGTCAAGCCAGTGATGCAAACACCACAAACAACCGAGCAGGCGATCAACCAAGTCATTATGCTCAAACAATTTGTTTCTTCTGTGCACCCGGTGTTTGAAGCTCTCACTGGAGCTAGGTCAAGCATGCTGAACAACATTCGCGAGGTAGTGCTTGCCTGCTTACCCGCAAATCTTCCACAATTAACTGTCTCAGTACTGCGCACCCGAAAATGTCTCGCCCGTCCAGGATCTGATCGATGAAGTGATCAATGAGGACACAAGCTATGCAAAGCAGCCTCTTGAGCTCCGCAACCAGCGGACATATGCTGTAAAGTCTGGCGTAAACGGGCTGCTTGATGTCGCACGTACAACCTACAAAGAATCAACAGAAGATGCATATCAGCACTGCACAGAGCTTAGCCGTAAGTCCAATGGGACCGTTTTCATCCGCAAGCTAAAGCCTTGTAGAGGAATACGACCTCCAACTTGATCTCAAATACGAGAACGCACGTCAATTCTACATCAAAATTCCTGCCAGCGAGCTTGAGGGCCGGGTCTTACCACCAGTCTTCACGAACATCATCCGGCGAAAGAACAACATCGAATGCCAGACTCTGGAGCTGATGAAACGCAACCAAAAAGTGACCGCCACATAACCTTTCTAGATTTCATTCGCTGATCAGTCTAGATCAATGACTCTCATCAAGAAGTCGTGTTGATGAGTACGTTCGCAATGCTATCTAGGTAGTGTTGGAGCCCGCTTACTCACGTCATATAGGCGACAAGGCTGTAGACACCCTAATCGAGACTGTTCGTAGCCATATGTCTGTCATGTTCAAGATATGCGAGGCCATCGCTCTTCTCGACATGACCGTTGGCTTTGCACAGCTTGTGACACTGCACGACTATACGCGGCCGCAGCTCACCGACACACTTGCTATCAAATCTGGCAGACACCCAATTAAGGAGAAGATAATGCGCGACAAATTCATTCCGAACGATATTTACGCCACACAACAAACCCGCTTCCAGATAATAACGGGCTGTAACATGAGTGGCAAGAGCACTTACATTCGCACTGTGGCCCTCACGACTATCATGGCTCAAATCGGGTGTTTGTACGATGCTCTTCCGACCATATTCGTCTGGCTGAACTGATGGTTTGTAGCGTTCCAGCATCCTATGCTTCCTTTCCGATCCTCCATCAACTTTTCGCCCGTTTGGGCATGGATGACAGTATCGAAACGAATATGTCGACCTTTGCTGCTGAGATGAGGGAGATTGCATTTATCCTTCGCAACATTGATCACCGCAGTATGGCTATTGTGGACGAGCTTGGCCGCGGGACGAGTAGCAGAGACGGCTTGGCTATCGCCTTGGCTATTGCAGAAGCTCTTGTATCCAGCAAGGCTCTTGTGTGGTTTGCAACTCACTTCAAAGATCTCGCTACCATTATGCATGAGCGTGCTGGCGTGCTCAACCTCCACCTAGCTGTCGACATGGAGAGCGAGAACAGCATGACCATGCTATACAAGATTGCCGAAGGTACAGTCAAAGAGTCACATTACGGTCTTGCCCTCGCCCGAGTCGTGCCGTTTCCTCCAGGTCTGGTAGATCGTGCAGAAGCTGTCGCGCAGAAGCTTGAACGTCATATGCTGCGCAAGAAGAGGACTTCCGAAACCGTGTTGAAGGAGAAACGCCGCAAACTCATTCTCAATCTCAAGGAGCATCTTGTGCAAGCACATAATGGTGTACTCGAGGGTGAGGTGCTTTCAGCTTGGCTCAAAGAGCTGCAGAAGGAGTTTGTCAATCGTATGTCAGCACTGGAGGCTGAAGCGGCCAACATCAGTCAGGACACGGATGATGAAGACGACCAGATGGAGGACGCAAGCCACACAAACGACACGCAAAGGCTCAGCACTTCTGCCGTTCAACCTTCGGTTGTCAGTATCTCGTCTCGAGTGACGTCTTCTGGATCAGGATCCACATTTTGAGCAACGTCTGACGTCCCGACCCTCCGAGCAGGCTCGGAGAATAAGCACTGAGGTCAAATGGGAAAGCAAGCCGATCAGTTGAACTGAGGTGAGCAGCTTCTATCTAGACTTTCGGAAGTCTCTATGTATCTCGACCCAGTATGTCGTATGCACAGAACTGGTGTTCTTCGTGATCGTACAATGTTAGGCTACAGATGGAGCGTTTTCCAATATCAGCTTCGCTCCTTCCCTCACTTCTCTCACGATATCTCCAGCGTCTTTGACCTCTCTGATCAATCCCACTGCACTGCCAGCATACGTGCACAACCTCGCGTGCGTCCCCCAACCCTCATCCCCCTTCTGCATATCAGCCTCGTACAACTTCTTATTCTCGTCATCCCCCATCCCACTCATAGCATCCGTATACGTCTTATTAACAATGCCCCTCCCATTATGCGTCTCAGCCCACCCGGTCGTCCCTCTCGCATTATCCCAAACCTTCGTCCTCACCGTCGTCTGCCCGCCATCCCTCGCTCTCAACACCTCATCCTGATACCCCTTAGCAACAACCGCCTGGTTCGACGCCAAAAACCTCGTCCCCATAACCACGCCCGCAGCCCCCAACACCATCGCCGCCGCCACGCCCCTCGCATCCGCAATCCCCCCCGCCGCAACAACCACCGGCCCCTCCCCTCCAACCCCAGCAACCGCATCCCCCACCTCCGGCACCAGCGACACCAGCCCCGCTCCCTGCGCCAGTCCATGGCCCCCCGCATCCGTCCCCTGCACAACCAGCACGTCGGGCCTACATTCCCTCACCACGTCCTCCGCCTCCCTTACACTGCCCACCTGCACCCAGACTTTCGTCGCGGGACTCGCAGCGCGGAACTTGGCCGTCCAGTCTGCGAGCGCGGACAGCGACGAGGGCGCGAAGAACCACACTGCTGCGGGGTTGTACTCCGCGATTACTGGGAGCGCAGCAGACAGATCGGCGCCCCAATTGATGAAGCCCACGCCTACAGCCAGCGTGCCGTTTTCCGTGCGCAGACCCGCGTCTCGCAGCTGGGCCGCTGCGGATGACAGGTGCGTGTCTAGATCCGACACGTCTGTGCCTGCGCCGATGAAGCCGATGCCGCCTGTGCTGCGGTGTTAGGTGGGTTTCAGAGACACCTGTGGGGGGCGGGGGCGCATTTGTGGTGTTGGTAAGGTGTGCGGGAGAAGGAGCCGCCGGCGGGTGTATACATATACGTACCGGCTTTGGAGATTGCGACTGCGAGGTCCGCGAGGGCGATGAGGCGCATCGGCGCTCCGGTTATCAGGGGCGTTTTGATCCATGGGTACGAGGTTTTGAGTCTCTGGGTCGCGGTTTGGGTCATGGTTATGATTATGGTCCTGCTCTTTCTCTCTCTTTCTTGGTTGTTTTGGAAGCTGTGTTTGGTCCCGTGTTTGGTCTTTCACGAATGGCGGAGTTGCAGATCAGCTGTGGTACTTTTGTAGATGAAGAATTGTCGGAATTCGAGAATGTTATGGGTATGTTTATGTTGTATAGTGCATGCATATCTGGATGCTCACGTTGGAGCTATATCCGTCGGTCCGCTTCCGTCATCGAAGTTGCGTATCTCCTCGGCAATGTGCTGGCCAGATCGAGTAACATCATCAGAGGCCAAATCGTCACGCTCACAATCGAATACAACGTCTAAAGCAATCGATTATCATTCGTAGTCGGTACGTACATTATTAACATCTTCTATATCCAAAGTCTAAACACACAGGTACGCGCCTGCTTGTGTGTAGAGAAGCGAATCAACTATTAACTTCGTCAGAGCTCATTATGCGAGTACTCGTTCCAGTCCACGCGCACACAGCACGCGAGGTCTAGTTTCTCCTCTCCCACTCAACGGTGCCAGGCGCGAGCGGCCTTGAGAACAAACTGGAGTAGTCAGTGCCAACAATGTCTTTGTTGCCGCCGACGTTCCTGAGCTTGAACTCTCGGACGAAAGCCACGAGGATGGTCTGGAGCTGCAGGTACGCGAACTGCTCGCCAATGCACCTGTGACGTCCAGCGCCGAAGGGAAGGTATGGCGAGTTGGTTCCCTTAGAGATGACACCCCAACCGTAATCGATGGTGTCCTCAGCGTTAGCGTCCGGCTCTTCGAAGCTGGTCTGCTCAGCGTCCCAACGGTGGGGATCCCAGACCTGGGGGTTGATGAAGTGAGAGTCGAGCTGCGCAGAGAATCCAGGCGAAGACATGAGTGTGTGCGAGGTAGGAATGACATAGTTGGTGCCGTCGGCCACAAGAGGCTGCTTGACCTTGCGCATGATGGAGTGGATAGGAGCGTGAAGACGGAGGGTTTCCTTGACAACTTGAGCGTGCAGAGGCAGCTTGGGGAGGTCTTCGTATTTCAGAGGGGGGAGGTCAGATCCGAGAGCAGACTTCTGCTCCTCAAGGAGTTCCTCGATGAGGCCGGGGTATTGAGCGAGACGAAGGAGGATCCAGGCGATAGTAGAAGAGGAAGAGTGCTGACCAGCCATCAGAAGCGCAATCATGATACCAGCAATCTCGTGCTCAGGAATCTGTGTGCCGTCCTTGTACTTGCAGTCCAGCAAGTGCCATATCATGTCGTGCTCGCCCTCCTTCCTCTGGGCCTCACCGCTCCTGCGCCTGCGAACAATATCGGAGTACAGCTTGATCATAGTCTCGCGTGCGTTGTCACGCGCACGGTTGTGAGGAAGCGGGGCCCAAGAGAGCATGAAGTTGATGGGCGAGAATCCCATGTCGAGATCGTGGTACAGTTCGGCGAAGCGGGAGTCAAAAGAGTCGCGGATTTCCTGACCCTGGAGAGAGCGGGAGGCGGTGTAGATGGTGAGCTCAGCCATAACCTTTGTCACATCGAAAGTTCCCTTCTGGCCCTCGAAAACCTTGTGGCGCTTGATGAAGTTCTCGGTCTCCTCGGTGATGACGGTAACGTAAGAGCGGAGTGCTTCCTGGGTAAGACCAAACTTGACGAACTGAGTTGAAAGTCAGCAACTTGTAATGCGAAAAGGCAGCACATGCGCACCTTCTTCTGCTCCATCAATTTCGAGTTGGGGCAGTCGTAAACAACATCCTTGCCAAAGACGGGGGTGGTGAGGGGGCTGTAGATCTCCTCGGCGTTGACATCCTTGATCTTTCCGTTGAGAATGAAGTTGTTGCCCTTAGTGTCGAGGCAGACGGTCATCTTGCGACCAAGGAGAATGAAGGTAAAGACATTGCCGTACTACTGCGAGTCAGCGCATTGCTCTCATTGCCACCAGGCACGCGACATACCTTCTTCTGCTGGGCGAAGAAGAACTTGTAAGGGTCGATGCCATAGGTGACGGTGCTGCCGATCACGGGAAACAGGTGGAAAACGACAGGTGGCTCATTGGGGTTCTTGAGGAGCAACTGCTGGAGAACGTTGAGGACGACCGCGAGCACGAGGAAGGCTGCAAAACCGGCGGCGATGGTGACGGGGGTCGAGGAGTTGGCCGTGAAGTTGCCAATCGGCCCAGAGATCTCGGCGAGGACACCCATGCTGCGCGACAAGAGAGTGTGAGAACGTGAGAGAGCGTTGTTGTCGTAGGGGGCGCGCGGCTCTAGATAAATTTCCCAGAAGTTGAGGCCCGCTCTTGCCAATCAACGATGGCGCCTGCCGCAACTGGGGTGCGCTTGCTTGGCAGGGACAGGCCGCGGATCCTTAAGGAGAAGATCGGGCCACAAACTGACGACACGCGCTCACACGCCACCGCCCGTCGTAAAGAGTGTCACGTCATTGGCGGACCATTATGCTCACAAAAAGTTACTTCAAGTGGACTGAACATGTTTGCTATACGTTCTGCGAAAGCTCATTCCATTACCTACTCCGCTAATGCATGCAATGCGGCTGCAGACCCGTGTTGACCGCTCAAGCGGACCCATAGTTTTACACCTGTTATGACGCCGGCCAACCAGAACGCTCAGAGTACGCGAAACACAGCCCTCGACAACGTATGCCTTCCACATGCCACGCGCCATCATTACTCGCTGACAATGTTGCACTTGCAATCGTCAGCTTGCCCGCTACTTATACGTCGTCAAAAAGCGTCTGGTCGCCCTTGCCGCCCAGCTCGATGAACTCTCGAGGATCCCGCTTCTCAGCTGGCTGTGACTCTTCCACAATATCCTTATCTTTCAACATCTTTGTGTTGCCCTTGTACTGTGTGCCGTTCTTCTCGAATACCTTCAGTGGCGCCTGTCCTTCTCCTGTGGGGAGCACGCGCGTGACCTTGACCTCGTTGATAGTGCTGAGCATAGTCCGCTCGCGCTTGATTTTCCTCTTTGAGAAGTCGAGATTGGCGATGGCTCCTGTTAATCCATCCGTGCTATCGTTTGGATTGATAACGCCGCCTTGTGTAGTCCACGGGTGCTCAAGGCATTCGTCAATCGTGATGCGTGCGTCGACATCTACTGTGAGCATGCGGTCGATAAGATCCAACGCCGGATCACCCACCGAGTCCCAGTATGGTGACGGGTAATCGAAACGACCTTGCTTGATCTGCTGGGATAATGTGTAAGGATTCTCTGGGCTGTAGAGCTCGTCTGAGAATGGCGGGAAACCGCAAAGGCAGATGTACAGAACAACGCCTAGAGACCAAACGTCAACGGCCCGTGTGTACCGACGGTGATTTGAGTTCTCCAGAATCTCTGGCGCCACATCTATTCAATGTCAGCAATCGTGAGAATTTCAAAAAGCGCGTGATGGCGTACATGATGGAGTGCCACACAATGTTGTTGTGAAAGACTCCTCGCCAATGATCTTTGCCAGACCGAAATCGGCCAGCTTGACGTGCAGCTCCTTGTCTGTAAGAAGAATGTTCTCTGGTTTGATGTCGCGATGGACGATATTGCGCTCGTGCTAATACAATATTAGTAAACACTAAGCGATGGTGATGGCGGTCTGTACTCACCAGATACTTGACAGCTTGGAATAGCTGGATGAAGATCTTTCGTGAATCGGCCTCTGATAGTTTCTGCTTCATCACGATCCAATTGAATAGCTCGCCTTCAGTCGCAAGTTCGAGCACAAGGTAAACACCATCATCCTCGTCGAATGTATCCTTAAGACATAAGAGAGCTGGGTGGCTGATACCCATGAGAACAGCAATTTCTTGCTGCAACCCGTCGATCTTGGACTTCTCACCGGGGCCAGCGCGTTTCTCGAACTTCTTTACTGCATGGCGAATGCCGCTGCACTTCTCAACACACAGGTAGACAGAAGCAAAGTGACCCTTTCCTAGCTGTTCCTGGAGCTGGTACTGTTGGTGGAATCGATGTGTGGAGCGTTTGAGTGGGTATCTGAAGACGAACCGCGCCTCTTCCAGGATCGCGAGCTCGTCGCCCTCTTTCAGTTCGCGACGCTTGTTCCGGCCTATTAGCGAGTCGTTGACGAATGTGCCGTTTCCAGAAAGATCCTCGACTACTGCAACAAGGTCGCCGCCTTTCTTTTCGGCGAAGATCAAGCAATGCCTGTTCGAGACGGTGTTTGATGTCAATTGACGGTCTGTGGATCAATTAGCCAAAAGTGAATGCGAGCACGGAGTGAAAGTGACAGACCGCACTCGCGATGACGTCCGATGAGATATCCGCCAGCTGTAACGCCGTTCTCCGCCTTCTCCTTCTCGTACTCGTTTTCTTGGTTCTTGTACTCATGCTTTGAGACCTTCTCCTTGCCCGATTCAGGTCCGACAATGTTCTCTGGTACTGGACAGGCAGCTCGGTGCCTCAGTACCATGACGTCGCCAGACTGATCATCGAGGGGCACAAGATAGCCCCAAACTTGCTCGCCCTCCTCATCTTCTACTGCGTATGAACGTGCTTGTGGCGGAAAGACGAATTGCGAAGGTTGCGTGAAGGCTTGTGTGTCGTTCTGCTTATCAAATGGTGGCGAAGACAGGCCATTTCGTGCCTGTGAGAACTTGGTCTGGCTTTGTGGGGGCGGCGTAGCGGTGCCTTCCTTGTGGTCGTCGTCGGTTCCGGTCGATTCCTTATGAGTAATAGGCGAAGGCAGCTGCCCTTGCTTGATGTGACGGTGCGGGTCTCCCGGCGAGAGCTGACGTTGGCCTCGAATCCTCTTGGCCTCAATTTCTTCTCCCTGGGAGTGCTACACCGATTGGCGCGTCAGCAGCAAATTCCGAAACGGTGCAGGCAATGGGCGCAGAACATACACGACCGCGCTTGAGCTGGCTCTTTTCGGTCTGCGCTGGCATGGTGGCGGCGAGCTGGTGGAGACGCTGCTTGTAAGCTGTGTGGTCGAGGCGACGAGGGATCAGTGCTGCACAATCAGGTAGCCATGAAACAGAGGGTGGAGGGCATGATGGTTCTAGATAGGTAGGGCTGTGACGCTAGGCCTTAAGGACGCGGATGCCTCGACATGTTCCAGGCAGATGAGCAGCCAAGAAATAGTAATGCCGGGGAAGACGACCGATCGCCGCACCCCTGTTCGCAGAGCTTCTGTTAGCGAGTTACTCCAGCTGCCTGGTAGCGCAACCACGACCAGCAACTTGCAGGTTCCGCGTCCGCCGCACCTGATTGCAACGATATCCGGGAGACTGTGTCAAATGTTTTATGCGATAGCATCGATTCGCCTATGCATGAAAATCAAGTTTTGCGGAGCCGAGTGCAACCATGGAAACGCAGCTGTCTCCTGCTGCGCCGATAGGGTCCAGCAAGCGCATGCAGGCTTGCCTTCGCGAACTGGCTTCGTTCCCTCACCTGCATGATTCGAATTTCGAGAAAGCATGCAGTGCAATGCTAGTAAATTTCTCACAGTATGGTCGCGGTCAAGCTGAGTGGACTGCGTTGGAACAGCTATCTCAGGATGGGACCACTTTCTTGAGGATCACGAAGCCGCTACTTGTGCACGCAGATCCTCTGGATGCAAGCGCCAACGACGAAGAGGCAGAGCTCGACGAAGAAGACGACGACGAAGTGGCCGATCGTGCTGCAGTGCCATGCCCTGCAGTGATCCAATACGATGTTGTCCTGTCACCTTCGTATCGAGTTCCCGTTTTGTATTTCACCGTTGTAGACAGCCAACATCGCTACCCGCCAACCCTAGAAACGCTATACTCTTGTATAATACCGCCAACATTCAAAACACAAGCTGAGCATGTGGGAGTCATCGGCGGTATAACCCTTACCGTTCGTATTTGTACATCATGACCACCAAACTTAGCTGACAGGCAGGTAGGACCATCCAGCCACAAACAAGCCAGTCTTCTTCATCCACCCCTGCCAGACAGCGGATGTCATGGAAGCCAGTGCCGGTGGACAAAACATCAATGCATACGACTACCTCCTGATGTGGATAGGTGCTTTAGGAAAGCATGTTGGGCTAACTGTGCCCTTGAGCCTAGTCATCACAGACCAAAGGCAGACTTGAACAATGATCTGCCGGACAATACGCCCAGGCATACGAGTGCTGTACATATACTACAAGTCTACATGCCAACATATGCTACACAAATGTCGCTGAATCACTTCCTGTCCTTATATCCTAGCTCTTACGGTTGCCCGCTCCAGTTCACCAATGTTACCCATGCCCGCCAAACTCCACTTCTCGGTGATGAGGCTGTCGTTGACTTGACGCCTCAGCATGCCGCTCTCTGCATAGTACTCCATGATACTTCTTGCTTCTTCTTTGCTCAAACCGCCAACTTCGATAATGTCCAGGTCGGCCTTCGGGCTCTCAAGATCCTTCAAGGCGTCCATGGTGCGCTTGTCGACGCTTGTGTAAGGGTTCCACTGCGGAAGGCTCGTCTTAGTCTTCAAGGCTTCTGCCGCCTTGATGCGGAAATCCAGGGCTGGTGATGTCGGAGCATTCGATTTGGATGTTGCGGCAAGAACCATGCCTCCGTTAGGCAGCTGCTTGACACCGGACAGGTGATCGACAAAGTGACGGACGATGGCCAAATCATGAGCGTGAATGGGCTTTACATCGGCGTTCATGTATTCAGAGTCCTTCATGATGTGTGACAAGCCTTCGGCAGCAAGGAGAATCTGTGGCTGGCCTGGTTGCGAGAGTTCAGCCCACAGAGCCTTGAAGACTGACCATGACGCCTCCGGACTCGCGATGCCGATCGCGACCAAATCCTTGAGCATGGCCTTCGCAGGCAGTGCGGCAGGGAGATCGTGCTTCTGTGTAATCTTCGCCTTTTCAAAATAGGCCTTGTTAGCCTTGAGAGTCTGCGACAAAAGGTTTGCAATGTAGGTGTCCTGTGTGTACTGAGTGGGCTCAGAACCCTCCAGAGGTGCGTAGTCGGTATGAGCATTGACAATGTCTTGGCCTGCATATTGTCAGCATTGAAACTTAGAATCATTGGCATACTCACACTCTGGGATGTTAATGACGAACCACTGCCTCAAGAAGGCCAAGCTCAATCCCTGGAGCAACAGCGTGGTCTTTCCGGCCATTCTCTTTCCAGTGATGATTCGGCGGATGGTCTTTTTCTTCGCCCCAGTGGCTGACTCTTCAGCCTCCTTGAGGAGCTGTGCGAGCTGAATTGACTCCTTCCTCATCAGCACTGCCGGTCTCCGGAAGAAACTCCAGCCCTGGGTTGTCTTGAAAGCCTCGACGTCTCGCAGCGCATCAACAACGGGCTCAGGCAGACCCATGACAAGACCCTCGTTTGCCTCACTCAAAGCATTTGCTTTAGAGAGATCCTTCAGCGAGGAGACCTCCAATGCATTGTTGTTGCTGAGCACAATGCGCTTGCGCTGTGCCTTTCGCTCTCCCGGCGCTGGTCGCTTGCCCGAATCTCCACCTGACGCGCCCTTGCTCTTCTTGGTGTTCAGTGTCTTAACACCCTTCTTCGGAGCCGCCGTCATGCCCTTCTTCTTCATGTTGGGGTTCGCGTGGCGGGCAGCGGACGTGGAGAAGCAGGCCACGCGCGGCTGCAGCAGCCGCATGGTGGCAGACGGGTGGGCGGTCGCATCGAGAGTCAGCTGCGAGAAGCTCCGCAGACAGTTGGCGGACGGCATGATGAGAGACTGAGCCCGCGGCCACAGCAATTGGCGGTTGATGTCGTCGTCGTGCGCGCTGTCGTGCAATACCAAAACTGAAGATCGGAGGTTTCCCGATTAGGCTCGCGCTAAAAGTTGTTCCAACCTAACTTTTTTCTGAGAGAACGCAACGCTCACTGGACGACAGCCACGACTTTCGCTCTCACACAATTTCCAAATTGACATGACCGGCGGTGTCGCACTGGACTCACACTCGCATCTTGTCGACAGAATCAACGGAGGAGCCATGGACGTTGACGCGCAGAGCAATGTTGCTCTTTCAGTAGCAGACTCGACTGCGACTGGCCGACTGTGCGTCTCAAGCAGCCCTTGTCCCCCACCTCTTTGTGCAAATGCTTACGCTCATACAGTCCCATCGCTGTCAACAAGCCCACTCCCTTCACATTCGACCTGGGCAACCTGCTTGCCCACGACCCTAACCCTGTGCCAGCCGAGGCCGACGAAGAGGCTCTCGCCGCCACTGCTCGTGATGCCGCACAAGCCCTCATCAACCAACTGCTTTCCACCTGCGAAATCAAGTCTACCACCGAGGGTGTTCACCTCGTACTCCCTGCGCCCCAAATGGCCCTGCCCCGTGAAAAGCCAGTTCCCCAGGCCAAGGAACCGACCAAATGGGAGCGCTTTGCCGCCAAGAAGGGTATCAAGGACAAGAAGCGCGACGGCAACAAGGTTTACGACGAGGCGTCCGGCGACTGGGTACCCAAGTGGGGTTACAAGGGCAAGAACAAGGACGCTGAGAACTCCTGGCTTGTTGAGGTCGACGAGAAGAAGGAGGCGCAGACTGGAAAAGCACACGATGCCAGGGCTGAGAGCAGGCACGAACGCAAGGAGCGAGTCAGGAGGAACGAGAGGAAGCAGCGCGCAAACGACGCCAAATCTCGCAAGCCTGGTGTGTAAAATGGGAGAAATGAAGCTTGAGGGGAGGAGATGAGCGACCTTCGTCATGTTATGCATTGGGCGGCGTTATCACCTTGGGATATCCAACTTTACAGGCGCACGAGGTCTAAAAGCACGGCTGCATGTACAGTCAAGAACAACGAGGATGGACGGCATGTTTCTGTTGAACCATGGTCCACGCTGGGACTGCGTCAGAGTCAAAGTATGAGAAATTTATTGAGATATATTACTTAGGGTATCTGTATGCATGCGTATGTGATGTTGGGTGCAATACACCGCGTTCTCTCTGGCCCAGCAGAGCCGAGATGCATTTGACACAGCTAAACAACACAAGCCCTCGATTTCAAGCACAGTCATAGTGACACTAACGCTGGGCGTATGTAGGTAACCTGACGCAATGACAAATGTGCAGTAGTTTGACATGGCCGCCTTTGCGACGATGAAACACCGAAAGTATGCCGACCTCGGAGGCTATATACACTACCAATCTTTGCAGCTTCCTGTCTTAGGTGATTGCACATTGTAAAAACCACCCGACATGATCATATCCTATTGTTACTGCAGTCCCAAGTCACAGAAGTCGCTCCAATCAGGCAGGTACTCGGTCTTATCATGACGGTTGACCCGCCCGTACGGTAAAAGAAGTATTCCCGGTGCTGCATGCGGCGGCACGTGTACGTTTGGAGCGGTTGAGAAAAGACACAGCAAGGCACGTCACAAGCCGGCACTTGATAAAGCTTGGCTTTGTGGGCATCTTTCATTGGGTTCCCCGCACGCCAACCCCAGCCGACAGAAAGCTTCCGATAACGCCAGGTCTGGGCACCATCATCGCAAACCTCGTGGCTTTTGGTAAACTCAATATTGAAAGCGCAGAAGAAGGCCGGACTACAGGATATCTTGATGTTCGAGAACTCCTGTTCTCACAAAGCATGCGCAATTAGTGGGGGACTGTCCTTCCCCAAGGTTCTAAACGATCAACATGCGCTAAAAGTTGGAGGTGGAGACTTGGTATGGGGAATATGCGCTGGTGCAGAACAAGATGTAACCGTGAGTGGTGATAGGCGATCACTTAGCCTCGGGATGGTTTGCCCCCAGCCGCTGGTGCGAATTCAATACACACGTCAGAATGTGAGCCTGGTGAGGTTGTATATTAGGTTGTGCCGGTCTCGCTGATCTTGGTGTGCGGCTCTCGACCCATTTCCGCGGTTCGTATTTGACCCTGTCGCTCGCACATCTGCAGCCCAGCGAAGCAACGGCACTCGCCTTCAAGATTACCCCTTGCACCTCTGTGCCTGCTCCTGTTGGCAACACGACACCATGGCTTCTGCAGTTGACCATGACAAACACCGCGACAGCTCCAGTCTTGAGGGCAAGATCGACGGACATGGCACTCACCAAGAGATCGTGAATCCTTTGTTTGATATCCCAGATCCAGATGCTGGTCTCAGCGAAGAAGAGAGAGCCGCTGCTGACAAGAAGCTTCTTCGCAAGCTCGACCTCAAGCTCATCCCATGGCTGTCTTTCCTTTACCTGATCTCTTTCCTGGATCGAACAAACATCGGAAATGCGAAAGTCGACGGTCTTCAGCAGGATCTTCATATGACCAACGGTCAATACAATGCCACTCTTACTATCTTCTTCGTCAGCTACGCCGTCTTCGAGCCACTGACCAACGTGCTGCTCAAGAGAATGAGGCCCAGTGTCTTTCTCCCCATGATCATGGTAAGCAACGCAATGTCCTGCTTGAGACACTGTTCTGACTGGATAGATCGCCTGGGGTATCGTCATGTGCTGCATGGGTCTTGTACACAACTACTCAGGAATGATGGCCTGCCGATTCTTCCTTGGCCTTGCAGAAGCTGGATTATTTCCTGGTGTAAGTAAAAAGATCCCGGACACCTAGCATATGCTAAGACGCTCGAAAGGTCAACTATTACCTGAGTTGTTGGTACAAGCGGTCTGAGTTTGGTATCCGAGCTGCCATCTTCTTCTCTGCGGCAGCTCTGGCCGGCTCATTCGGTGGTCTCCTGGCCGCCGCTATTGCTAAGATGAAAGGTGTCGGAGGCAAGCCCGGTTGGGCCTGGATCTTGTATGTTCTCAGATAAGCGATTTACTGGCCAATTACTGATTCATAACAGCATCCTTGAAGGCCTTGCTACCGTCGTTGTTGGCATCATCAGTTACTGGATGGTCCAAGACTTCCCAGCCGAAGCAACATTCCTCTCCCCTGATGACCGCGCGCGTGTCTTACGCCGCCTGGCGTCCGACAAGCAGTCTTCTGCCAAGGTCGAGACGTTCAAGTGGAAGTACTTCTGGCAGTCCGTTAAGGACTGGAAGACGACTGCATTTGCCATCATCTATATGGGTGCCGACGGCGCCCTATATGCGTTCGCACTGTTTGTCCCCACAATCATCAAAGGCATCAATCCCAAGTACTCCGCCACACAAGCCAATCTTCTCTCGGTGCCTCCATATGCAGTAGCTGCGATAGCTACTATTTTCATTGGCTGGCTCGCAGATCGCACAAAGCAACGTGGATACTGCAACATGGGAATGTCTCTCTTTGGTATTGCAGGCTTCTCTATGCTGCTCGGCAGTGCCAAACCACACGTGCAGTACGCAGGCGTGTTTCTTGGAGCTCTCGGTATCTACCCCTGCATCCCCAACACCGTGTCTTGGACCTCGAACAACGTCGAAGGTGTCTTCAAGCGCGGTGTCACTCTCGGCTTTGTAATTGGATGGGGCAATCTGAACGGTGTTGTGAGCTCCAACATCTACCGCGGCAAGGACAAGCCGCGCTACTTCCTAGGCCATGGCGTTGTTCTGGCGTATTTGACACTTTTCCTGTTCATTGGTAGCACGGTTACGAGGTTCCTGCTTGCGAGAGAGAACAAGAAGAGGAGGAACGGTCTTCGTAACCATTGGACCGAGGGCAAGAGCCAAGAGCAGATTGATGAGCTGGGTGACAAGGTGCCGGACTTTGAGTACGTCCTGTGAGTTCGAAAGCGGATATACTTTTGTACGTTCACTTTGCGACAGGGTCGCTGTAAAAAAGTTCTTCAATGGAATGATTGAAAACGCATCCTGAAGCCCATGTGAAGCGAGCATGCGGAAGGAAGGCGCCACCTGACCGGGGTGTGTGCCCTTTAACTGAGCAGGCAGCGTCAAGCAAAGTGGCTCACAACATATAGTCAACACGATCCCCACACCAAATTTCTCCTGTTTTCCCAAGCCCTCACTCTCTTCTGCACGCCGCAACAACTCACCTCCACCCCGAACGACCGAATCCGCTCACCGGTTCCTCAGCCTTCTCGCTCCCTCGACCAATCACCGAACACTGACGCCCTTCGAACGCATCGACCATGTCCGACTACATCGAAAACCAAGATTGCAGCATGCAGCTTGCTGCACCTGGAGACGATCCTTTCGCCTACGATTGGACGAGATCGCAAGAGGAGGTTGATGGGGCTGCGTCTTCCCTGTTTGGGGATATCACGCTTGCCTCGCTTGACGAGCCCATGGACGTGGACGACGTTGATTTGTCTGGACTGCACGAAGCCCTCGAGAACGGTCCTTGGCGCGACTATTTTGGTTGTGGCACCAAGGATCAGGGCATGGATGCTCAGCTTGGTGACCGGTAAGTTAAAAAAAGACACGAGCTAACAAAGGGGCATCAGTTTTCTCTCCCCATCGGGAAATCGAATGGCTATTGGCTCAGATTCCCCAGAACCAGTGCCCAATAACGACGCTCGATCCCCCGGCACTGCAGCAGACGTCGATTCGAGGTTGCCCTGTGACCACCCAAAATGTGGCAAGTCGTTCAAGCGCCGAGGAGACCTTACTCGCCACAAGAAGTTACACGAACGCAAACGGGACTACCCTTGCCCTGCGCAAGAATGCCAATTCTCCTTCACGAGGAACGATAAGCTACTAGATCATATCCGGGCTGGGCACGACGCCGAAGTCCTCTTTGCATGTCCATATCCATCCTGCACGATGCTCCTAACTAAGGACATACTGCCATTGCACAATCACTGCTACATGCAATACATGAATCTTGTGTATTATCGACAGTGCCCGCTTCCAAAGTGTGGCTTCCGTACTCCGTCTTATGCGGATGGAATGAACGAAATGCAGAAGCATCTGCTGAAGAGCCATGACACAAAGGGACGGAAGCAATATGCATCACTGCTTACAAGCAGAGGCTATGATTCTGAATCTGGCAAGATTCTGTGTCCAATCTGTCCCAACGCCAGCCTCTTTGACAAACACATCGACTTTGGCTTCCACTTTTTAGCGGAACACTGTCCAGACCGTGGCCCGCATGTCGCATACTCGTACATACCCTGGAGTGCCGAGCAGTGGGGCTCCATCACTGACGAGCAGGGCAAACACCGCCGAACAATACTCAGCTTGC
This sequence comes from Curvularia kusanoi, assembly GCA_011058905.1. Lineage (NCBI taxonomy): Eukaryota > Fungi > Ascomycota > Dothideomycetes > Pleosporales > Pleosporaceae > Curvularia > Curvularia kusanoi. The sequence continues at coordinate 799 of SWKU01000055.1, read as the reverse complement.
TTCCCGAGTTTAAGTCACACCCTGTCTGGCGCGACATCAAACTTTGTACATCCGGAGGCTTGTGAAGTGGGACTGTCAGCTTTATGCGTTCAGATGTTAATGCATTCGGTTCATTTCTCACCACCGCTATCTCCTTCGGTGCTTGCATCTTATGTTTGTCTTTCTTGTAACAAGCACAGTGCGTACCTTAGGCAATCCATAGTAAAATCCAAAAACATCCCCCATCTCCTTATGACCGCTCATCAAGCATAGACACTCAAACCAAGTCCTCACCAACTAGACCCTACCTCTTCCTCCTCCAACCCATCACCTGGGCACATGCCAACCCCTTGTTGCCACTCTTACGTCAAGCACGACCAATGACGAAGTCACGAGCGCTGGACCTACACCCCAGCGTCACCAGCATCCCGGCGACGCGGCGGCTTCAGAACCTCCAGCATTAAGGCAAGTCAGTACAAACTGAGTAGAGCCACAGCTCTTTGGATGGCCACATAGTTCATTCATCCTGTCCAATCTTCGTTGCTCTATCATTGGATCCTCCAGAAGCGCCATTTGTCTCGTCAGCTGACGAGGTAGAGTACAATCTTACAACTATATCGCGGATTTTAGGCCCACTGACGCATGTCGATGACGGTGAGAGGTTATTTGTAAGTTGATCATATCTTGAAAAGACTTGATGCATATATGTGTGCCAAAGCGAGATATTGGTTGGTTGGTTGGTATAGGCAGGCGGGGGGGGGGGTCTTTTAGGTGCGAGTTAGACTTGTTATTCGAATGAAGCATCGTGCACCTGTTCAAG